>CAJNSZ010000761.1:0-52886 GCA_905329745.1 Rotaria sp. Silwood2 | reverse complement strand
TAATTCAAAAATGGAGTAAAATGTTTTTCTTGGATATTTTTACATGGTTCGATAGAGCTCGTCGAGCTCTACAAAACTGTATATATTCAATTTTTTTAAAGTCATTATTTTGTAATAAAACATTAAAAAAACTATTTGGAAAATCTTAAAAACCGTTAAAAAAAAAACTGATATTTTGGATACGGAAGAAAAACATTCGATTTTTCAATAAAATTAGCTTTTGTTGATTATTTTTACTCCCTCAGGTGTTTCGAAATATACTCATTCGATACAGCGTGAAAAACTGCACCGAATGAGTATATTTTCAAACATCTTACGTTAGGATACTAATGGAAAACAACTGAATTTATTGTAAAAAAGACCATTTTTCCCCTATAAAAGGTGTAAAAAATGCGGATTTTTGGGTACCTTCTTTAGACAGTTTTCAGTAAATTTCAACTCAAGAATCCTATTTAAAAAAATTTTAATATATACAATTTTGTAGAGCTCGACGAGCTCTATCGAACCATGTAAAAATATCCAAGAAAAACATTTTACTCCATTTTTGAATTAGTAGCACCTTCCTTTTCCACCCACAAAAATGTATAAAATTTCTTCAGTTCGATATTAAAAGGTTTACATAACCCTTACTATTTAGCATCAATAAATCCCATTTTTCACGATCTTTCATTTGGTATAAAATTCATCATATCTTCTATTTGAAATTATAGCGTTACCCCCCTTGAATAATATTTTTTCCAACCCTGTATAATTAATAAACGATCAAAAATCGATCTGTTGTGTTGACTAAAGAGTTTATCCAAAGTTATATCAGCGTATGTGATCAACTTGTTAAAAAATCATCTTTGCTTAAATAAAAACTTATATTTCTTACACAGCATTACTTCTGAAAGATATACATAACTACGTAGGAAACAAAACTCTACATATATTTTATTGAAGAAAAACCGACGATCATTTGATACTTAAGCACTTAACTATCTTGTCTACTATTATGTCATGGTGTACTTAAAGTTATTTTCCGAGTGGTGGTAATCTACTGCTGTTATACCTCAGTATGTCAATGATAATGTGAATACATGTACAACATAGTTTTTTCTTTTAAAAGAAAACCTAAACAATTAATCATAATAAGGCAGTTTAATATAATTTTATCATCGACATTAAACATATCACTTTTAAAAACTCAGCTTATAAAATAGAGATTTTTGTTATCAATAGATGTCAGTACTATTCAATCTATTATATTCATTCGATGCATCTTATTGGTTGAACACTCGAAACAAAGAACAACGTTTTCTATTCGACTTCTTGTATGCTTTCTTTGTAACAATGAATTCATTTGATTATTAACGTCCGGCATGTATATCAAGCAGGTCAGTTTAATAGATATTTTTTAATTAAAATTAATAATTCTTTCTTAATAGGTTATTATCCAAGGTTTTCGTTCATATCGTGATGAAACCATCATTGAACCATTTAGTCCACGTTATAATATTATTGGTAAAAAAAATTTGAAAGAAAATATTTTAAATTCATATTAAATTTTACTTTTAGTTGGACGAAATGGTTGTGGAAAATCAAATTTCTTCTTTGGTTAGTTTTATTATTTTGATGAATTTATTTTTATTTACTTTTTTTTAGCAATTCAATTTGTCTTAAGTGATGAATTTAGTAATTTATCAGCTGAAGGTCGTTATAATTTAATGCATGAAGGTATTAGTAGTCGAGCATTAAATGCTTATGTTGAAATCATTTTTGATAATTCTGATAGTCGTATTATGGTAAATTTCATTAAAAGATTTTTATTTTATTGTTTTTTTTATTTCGAAATATTTAGATTGATAAACCTGAAATTGCTGTACGACGACAAATAAGTGGTAAAAAAGATAATTATTTTCTTGATCGTAAAGTTGTGAAGTAAGATATATGAAAAAGTTCAAGTACAATTAAGAAAATTTAATATTTTTTCTAGCAAAACGGATATAATCAATATGCTTGAAGGTGCAGGATTTTCTCGATCAAATCCATATTATATTGTTAAACAAGGCAAAGTATGTAGAAATAAAAATAATCTTTAAAATTTATCATAAAATTTTTTTTTTTTTTCATCTAGATTACTCAAATGGCTATTGCACCAGATGCAAATCGACTTCAATTATTACGTGAAGTTGCTGGTACAAAAGTTTATGATGAAAAAAAACAAGAAAGTGAAGCTATATTAACTGAAACAGGTAGGAAAAAAAATAAGCATTTAATTAATATTTATATTTTACTTATTCTTTTGTTAATAGAGGAACGTCGTAAGAAAATAGCAGATTTATTAAAAGCTATTGAAGAACGTTTATTAAGTCTTGAAACGGAAAAAGAAGAACTTAAACAATATCAAAAATGGGATAGATCAAAACGTGGATTAGAATGCGCCATTTGTATGTCGGAATGTGAAGATGCAAAAAAACGAATTGATGAAGTATGAAATCATTTTTTGGATGAAGTAACGAATAATATTTGCTACGGACTCTATTAAAACCTTAGTATAACCAGCAATGGAAATGCCTTGGATCAATCACTCCGGTCTTTTGTCTCGGATCATCCATGCAGTAGCTCAGTGAAAAGGTGTAGACCTCGGCTTTGGTGTGTATAAGGAATGCAAGAATTTTGCTTCAGATCGCTCTTCCGTCTAGAGCGGCAGTTAACCATAGCTGTCAGGGTGATATCGTACGTTTGAATCAACCACTGGATGGCATATGTTAGGTGAATGAGAGAAGTATTCTCTTTCCTCTTGCTTGAACAGACAAATTTTCGAAGGACTTATTGTTATAGATCTTATTTGTTTAGGATTTTCAGAATCAAATCGATACTATATTGTTAAACAAAGCAAAGGATCTTTATTTTAACCGATAACGTGAAAAAAAAAGAATTTAACACCTACCTTGTTGAGAACTTTATTTGTTTAAAATTCGAACGTATTAAATAGTCCTTCACTAATTTCTCAATAGTAACAAGAATGAAAATCTATACGGACGCATTTTACTTGGGTGTACACTAGTTCCTATTTCTTAATCGAGCGATAAAGAAAACATGAAGGTCCAGTGGCGTACCCAGGATTTTTCAGCATGCCGAATCTCGACTTCCGAGCATGGGATCAAGGTGAAAGTCACGGGAGGTAATGTTGGTCCCAACTGATGGAGTTTTATCAAAAAAAATTTGCACTGGGAGTTGGCGAAAAAAATTAACATTTTCCTGCCCCCCCCCCCCCTCCTAGGATTTTTTTTGCTGTTAGCAGTATGCTGATTTTTAGAGTTTCAAAGGAAGCTAACCTAATTTCATCGATGGATTTCAAATTTCATCTAAAAATATGCAACCATTCAAGAATTATAACGTTTTGAAATTTTGCTACATGTGGAAACAATTTTTGCAAAATATCAAAACGTTATAATTCTTCAATGGTTGCATAGTTTTAGATGAAATTTGAAATCCATCGATGAAATTATGTGTAGCTTCCTTTGGAACTCTAAAAATCAGGAAAATGCTAATTTTTTTCGCAAACTCCGAGTGAAAATTTTTTTTGATAAAACTCCATCAGTTGGGTCGAGATTCAGCATACTGAAAAATCCTGGGTACGCACCTGTGAAGGTCTTTGACTTGCTGATCTATTTTATTCTCTACAATAAGTATTTCAATAATAAAATCAACTCTGTCAAATTGAATATTTTTTTTTTTCAAATAGGTTGTAGCAAGAATGAATGGTGCTACACAAAAGATTGAACAATTGGAAGGTGATCGATTATCTGTAACTGAATTAATTCAAGTAAGTCTTTTTCTTTTGTTGTTTGGAATTAAAATTTGATTTTGTTTTAAGCAAACAATGGATTCAATAACTGAACTTAAACAACGTTTACAAACACAACAAATTGAACGTGAAACATTAATTGTTGATAATAAAGATAATTTTCAACGTAAAGCACAAATTGAACTTGAATTACAAGATCTACAAGGTGAAACTGAACAACGTGATGTAAAACGTGAAGAACTTAAAAAAGAACTTATTAAATATGATAGATTATTAACTGAAAGTGAACAACACTTAGCAAAAATTCTTCCAAATTATGATGCATTACGACATGAAGAAGAACAAAAAACAGCTCAGTAAGAATTTGTTTTTTTTTCCGAACAAATAAATTAATTCTATATTATTCTTTAGACGTGATCTTGCTGAAGAAAAACGTAAAGAATTATTTGCTAAACGTGGTCGTGGAAATCAATTTACATCAAAAGAAGATCGTGATAAATGGATTCGTCTTGAACTTAAGTCATTAAATAAAGCTATTCATGATAAACGTGAACAAGTATATTTTTTATTATATTTCATTTGAAAAAAAAAAAAAAAAAATCTAAATTATAAATATTTAGATGCAACGTTTAAAAAAAGATTTAGAAGATGAAACAATTAAATCACGTGAAATTGAAGAACAACTTCGACAAATTGTTGATAATGGTAATGAACAACGTTCTCATATGGATAATGTTAATACACGTGTACGAGATCTTCGACAAAAAAAAAGTGATATTGCTGCTCAAAAAACGTAAGTAAAGTTTTTCGAGAGCATATTGAAATAGAATTTAATGAGTATAGACACTAAACAAGGAAAATATGGAAGTTCATCATCACTAAGTGATACAATGGATTGTGGTCCAACAGAATCTATTGAATATTCATTTGGAGCAAAGTACGACAAGTTTTCATCTCCGAAGCATTTTGATCATACCTAATACTAATTTAATATGAATGCTATAAGTTTTGTAAACAATTCATTATTCAAACAAAGAAGTCTCTAATTCTGCAATATCATTCGAGATAAATACATTTCTGCTGTATACATATAACCAGTTGAGTGTATAAATGTGAAGCTTTAGCAATGATGCCTATGCGATTAAAAGAGCGAACAAAGGAAACATTCAACTTTCGAACGTTAGAGACCCTCAGATTTTCAGCAGAAGAAGAAGACGCGAGATCTTCTATTACAAAGACGAATTTAGTGATGAAAAATTCATCGAAGAGATTTTCTCGGAATTTTGAGATATGGTTCCGGATCGAAGTCGAACGGCGTGTCTGACAGTTAAATACGTATCGTCCAAAAAGAATTCCAGCTCGCAATTTTAATACTATTGCATTACTGAATTACATAGACAAATACAAAAACAGTATTATTCCATTGGTAAAAATTACAATTAAGTTTAATTTTTTTTAATAGTGAATTAGCACGTAAAGAAACTCAATTACATATGCAATTAAGTCAAACTCGTGATGAATTACGAAAATGTCAAGATACACTTCGATCTGTTATGAATAAAGTAAAAATTTTTTTTGTTGATTAAATAAAAAAGAAAACAATTCTTATTTCAAGGGTGCAACATCAGGTGCTGATGGTTTACAACGACTTCTTCGTCAATTTGCTGATGAAAATCGTAATCAGGATATTATTCATGCATATCATGGTACATTAATTGAAAACATCGAATGTGATCCAGCTTTTTATACAGCTGTTGAAGTTATTGCTGGTAATCGGTATGTAAAAAATAAAATAAATTCTTCTCAATGAAAACAAATTTTTTTTTCTTTTTACTCATTAGACTTAATTATCATATCGTCGATACAGATGTTATTGCAACACGTTTAGTTAAAGAATTTAATGTAGCACGTCAACGTGGTGAAATTCATTTCTTACCATTAAATGTATTAGATGTTCAACATAATACATTATCACATATAAATGGTGCATCACCATTAATTGATCAACTTCAATGGGTACCGAAAGTTGAAAAAGCTGTTCGTCATGTATTTAATCGTATTATGCTTTGTGAAGATTTTAATTCTGCTACACGTACAGCTCGGCAATATGATGTTGATTGTGTTACATTAGATGGTAAAAACAATATGGATTTATATTTAAAATTTTTTTTTTTGTTTTTCGTATTTTTCAGGTGATCAAGTTCAACGTAAAGGTGCATTAACAGGTGGTTATATCGATAGGAAAATTTCACGTTTGGAATTACAACGTTCAATAAAACAATTACGTGCAACATTAAATAAATATGAAGAAGAATATGAAAAACTTCGACAAGAAATAACCCATATTGATAATGAACATAATAATATTATGACAGAATTACAACGAGAAGATATGAAATCAAAGAAAAATTGGTAATTTTATTAACATAAAGAGTGTTCTTTTTTTTTTTTTAAGAAGAAATTTTTGTTTATAGGGATAATTATGAACAAATGAAATCGGATTCTAAACATCTTCAATCGGAATTAGATCGTATTATTGCTCATCGACCAACAAAAGTAAATTGATATGTTATTTTTTTTTTGAGTTTATCTCAAACTGAGATGTAAATAGGGAACTGCAAAGTGGTCCCGGCACCAAAATTTGACTAAAAATTTTTCACATTGGTCCCGGACAGTTTTTATGCAATATATTTTCACGTTTCTTATTTTGACTTGATTTAAGATCTGTAAATCAGATATTTTTATTTGCTATTTCTATAAAAAATCTTTACTGATTACGAGTCTGCTGGCAAGAATCTGAGTTTTCCAATTGCACTGATTTTTTGAATACATATAAAACAAAACTACGTAAGTTTAATTTGTTTATTCTTTGATGATTCCTTTATTGAAGTCTTATCAGATAATAGTAAATAGATATGTATCGCCGTTTATTTGTTGACAATCGTAATGACTACTCAGTATAAATAATAAATCCATTAGGTAGAGCAGTAGATATAAAAGAAGAGAGAAATAAGTAAATGACTGCTATGAATTATATGAGAATTTTTAACAAAATTCAATGTTTTTTTTTTTTTATTCGAGCTTTCACTTTAACGCTGGATATAAAAGAATTTTCGTACTGTTAACGAATCAAAATCATTCATGTCAATTTTATGTATTCATAAAAGTACACAAATCGTAAAAAAGTTGCTCGATTTTAGAAATGAAACCATTGTCAAAGACCGGGACTAAAAAAAGTGATTTTGCAGTTCCCTAGATGTAAAATAGTTGTATTCAATGTGTGGGTTCAAGGAATATATTAAATATAGTCGAAAATTTGAGTTAAGTTTTTGTTTAGGATATTGTGAAAGTTGTATCTGCTACGAATGGCGAACACGGTGTTGATTGTCTGCTTTAATTGACAAGAGACTTCTTCCGAGTGTTTTTGACTCTACCAGCATCTAGAATTCTTGGTTATGTCATAAAACAAGGAATTTCATTTTCTATTGTCATATAAATAAGGCTAACGGGGAAACTACGAAAGCCTATTGGGTAGGAAATTTGCAGATTGATACGAGTTCTAGAACCTTCTCAGATTTTCTCTCTCCGTATTTCAATAGTTTGTTTGCCTATAGATACTAAATTGTGTTCTCCTAAAACCGGAAAAGTATTTGAATTTGACTCAGCTATTAAATTTGATAGTTAAGCGATATCTAAATGGGAGCTAAAATCATAAGAAAACATCCTATCGAGTTCCCTTATCGCAGAAAAAGACTACCGATGCGACGCGTACATTATATCCATATGATCAAACGTGTCAGGCATTATTTAATCTATAAGCTCTCATCAAAAGAAAATTCTCGATTAGTATTATCTTACAGATAATGCTCAATCTTAATAAAAGATCATAAAAAAAAGTTACTCATTGAAATTTAATTTCGTTTACGTTTAATTAAAGGAACGACAATTAAATGCTCTTAATGCAACAATTGAACAATTTTGTGCTAAAGAAGAATCATTACAATCTGAACTTGGTAGTGATCTTATTTCACAATTAACTGTTGATGAACAATCTACTGTTGATAAACTTAATTATGTTATTGAACGAATAACACAAGAATTAAAAGAAATTATTAAAAAACGTGTTCAAGTAAGTTAAAATTCAATCATTGAATAAAAAAAAAATGTAAATATTTTTTTCAGCTTGAAGGTATTAAAACAAGACTTGAACATCAAGTTTCTAATAATTATAGAAAAAATCGTGATCGAATTAGCACAGTAAGATATTTTCTTAATAATAAATAATTTTATTGTTTTGCTCAGGATCTTGAACGAATTCATGTTGAAAATGTTCGTAGTGTTATTGAAGAACTCGAACGTGAATATGCTATTTTATCTGATAAACTTAATGAACATGAAAAACAAACAGATGGTATATGATATATAAATTAGAAATATCATATTTTTTTTTGTTTTTTCTAGCTATCGATCGAATAATTAATAATTTAGATCGAGAACTTAAAAGTAAACAAAAAGAACTCGAACAATCAAAAGTTAGATTAAAGAAAAAATAAATATTTTCTTGTTAAATACTTTTTTTTTTTCTAGAATTCGGATAAAGATATTGACGAACGTATTAATGAAGAAAAACGTAATACAGATAAATATGAAGTTAAATTACGTAATGCACAAAATAAGGTTAGAGACTTTTAATAAAAAAACTAAAACCCGATTCGAGCTGGAAGATTTATGCCGTCAAAATAGCAAATTACAACTAATAATCAGCGTTATATATCTAAGACAGATCAATGATACATCCTGTTTGTTTTAGCTGCTTAACCGTAGCGAGAGATCTGAAATATAAAATTATTTTTTTTCAAAAATCCAATTCACTTGTTTAAATGGAAGAAAATAAATTTTTTTTAATTACATTTTTTTTTAGCTTGATGAAAGTACTAAACGTCAAAATGATATTGGTGTTCCACCTGATGGTCTTGAAAAATATAAAGATATACCAACGAAACAAGTAAGAATTTTCAATTGTATTTGTTTATTGTCTTAAACACTAGAATGAATATCAATAGTCATTCGATAATCGAAAACTTCTTCAAGCTCGGATTTTCTACAGTGTTTTTCAGCTGAGATACAGTAATAACTTTGAAAAGTTGTAATCTATTTAATAACGATATGAGCACAAATTTGTATATTTAGTGAAGTTCTTTAATTGAGCGTAAAACCTTCCAGTTGTTTTCAAAGTGCCGCTTATTTTCGAGTTTATGCCTGTAGTGACGGTTTTCATTATTCGATAATCAGTATAAGGTAGTGAAAAAAGGTTTTATAACGTATTTTTTATTTTTCTTTGCACAATGTTAAGAAATTAACTCAAATCAAGAGAGTGATTTTAATGGTTAATGATGTATCCGTAGTGTCTTCTATCAACATCGCATTTTCTACAAGGTTTCCTTGAAAAATGAATAGCATCACAAAAAAAAACAACCGATGAAAAACGCATTTTTTCAAGGAAAAATCGTAGAGAATGCGAGCACCGTTCATTTTTGTGCACTTTGAAATAGCATTATCTATGGGGTAAATCTTCATTTTTCACATGTCGCGTTGAAGATACGAAATACTTATAAGTTTTACATTCGGCGATAAGCGCACCCTACATATTCCTCAAACTACTAGCACCCACACCCTCCGGGACCAATTCGAAAGGCTTTGCATGTCATTCTCATCATCACAGAATGATGAATTTTGTTTTTGATCTCTATTGTATATTTATAATAATATATTTTTTCGTTTAGCTTCAACGTGATCTTGATCGTGCAATAGTTGAATTAAAAAAATATGCTCATGTTAATAAAAAAGCACTCGATCAATTTCTTCAATTTAGTGATGAACGTGATAAATTAACAAATCGTAAAGCTGAAATTGATGAAGCACATCGAGTATGATTTTTTGTTTTGTTTTCTAATATTTTGAAATTTTTATTTTTAGCATATTGTTGATTTAATTGAAAGTCTTGATAATAAACGTTTTGAAACAATACAATTTACTTTCAAACAAGTTTCATTATATTTTACTGAAGTTTTTAAACGACTTGTACCTGAAGGTACAGCTCATTTGGTTATAAAAAAAGGCGATAATGAAGTTTGTTGAATCTTTTTTTTTGAAAATATTCTTATTTTCTATATATTTGTATAAATAGGATTTTGATAGTGAACAAGTTTCATCTCAAAGTTCTGGACAACAAATGTCTGTTGATGATTTTACAGGTGTTGGTATAAAAGTCTCATTTAATGGTCGTACAAATGAAATGCGTGATATGCAACAATTATCTGGTGGTCAAAAATCTCTTGTTGCATTAGCATTAATTTTTTCAATACAAAAATGTGATCCAGCACCATTTTATTTATTTGATGAAATTGATCAAGCACTTGATCCACAATATCGAAATGCTGTTGCAGGTTTATTTTTTTTATTGTTGTTTTATGTTTAAATTTCTATAGTTTTTTTTTTTGTTTGTATAGAAATGATTAATGAATTAAGTCAAAAAGCTCAATTTATTATAACAACATTTGGTCCAGATTTACTTAAATATGGTGATAAATTTTATGGTATTACATATCGTAATAAAGTTAGTCAAATACGATCGGTTACACGAGACGAAGCATTAGAATTTGTTGAAGATAATGATGCACAAAATCAAGCTGCACAAGCAGCTGCAACAGCACCAATAGTGGTTCAAAATTAAATATATATATGTGTATTTAGATGTGTTTGTTTTCTTTTTTCTCTTGTTTGTTGTTGTTATTATTATTGTATTCGCTAGTTGAGTTTGTTTGTAAATGATGTAAATGTATGGTAAGAAAGAATAGATGTTGTGTACGGCATAAATTGATTGAAATAGAAAATTAATAATGATATTTCATATCTTCAGATGTTAGGTGCACTTTTTCGATATACACAAAAATGTCCGCAAATGATTTTTATACCTGTGCGGACAAGTGTTTATACAAATGGTTAGTTATATGATTGATAATATGATTTTATTTTATCTTATTTTTCTATATAGTCACGGCACAAGATCTATGGAAAACAATAACATCTGTAAGTAATGCTGGTGCTAAACGAGGTCGTGCTAAACGACGTGGTGCAACAAAATTTAAAGATCTAAATCTTGGCCAAAGAATTGGTCAAGGTAATTAAATAGATTTTTTTAACTTTTTTCTCTCTAAAATTTATAAACAACTAAATAGGCAAATTAAATATGCAATGGCCTGGTCTAAATGCACCAGTTGTTCAAGGTCGTGAAGTTGTTTCTATTACAGAAAAACCACCTGATCCAATGCTTCAACAACGTTTACTTGAAGTACGTAATCGTCTTGATCGTTTTCGTCGTTTATCAATTCCACCAAGTGAACGTGGTTTTACAGGTGGTAGTCCAGCTGGTAAAAGTCTTGGTAAACCAGATCCAATTAATGAAAGTATATATTTCATATAAAAAATATAACATTTAATAATTATATATTTACTTTAGTAACTTTTGACGATTTTGATTCTCGTCTGATTGAATTTAAAACTTTACAACGTACTATTGGAAAAATTGGACGAAAAAAATTTACATCAGCTTTTGTTACTGTTGGAAATGGAAAAGGTCTTGTTGGTAAGAGAATTCTTTTGATTTTTTTTGAATTCATAGAAAAAATATATTCTTTTAAGGTTATGGTAAAGCATTAACACAAGATGCTCAACATTCTTTACAAAAAGCTAAATTAACTGCTGCAAGACAATTACTTTATATACCAATCTGTGATGGACATACAATCTTTCATGATTTTTATGAAGCATATTATTTTACTAAAATTCGTTGTGAAAAACGACCACCGGGTTATGGACTGCGATGTCATCGTATTATAGCATTACTTTGTAGATTAATTGGTATCAAAGATATTTATGCTCAAATAGATGGCGCAGTTAATCCACAAAATATAACAAAAGCTTTCATACGTGGTTTATTAAAACAAGTAAAACGAACAAAAAAAGATTAATTTTAAAAAAGAATATTTTCGAATAAAATGATAACCTTTCAGTTTAATAAGTTCATCCTGACCTATCATTTGACCTATGTGTGGATCTTTCCAAAATAATGGCAATTTTTTTGACTTCCGGGTCCCTAGAGGGCGATACGAAAACACGACACATTTTTAATTTCCATAAGAGATTGAATTTTCTCAACACTCCAGGGATTTGAAAGCGAAGAATTGTTTTGTCACTTTCCGAAGGTCTATATATGTCAAATAATAGAGAATGATGAAATTATTATTATTATTAATAGATAAGAACTTTTTCTCTGAAAAAAAAAGTATTTATCACAAAAATCATATAGTTTTTTGGCTTTAGGCATCGAAAAATTATTCTTTTTCAAACATGGATTAGTCGATTTGATGATGACACATCATTTTTGAGACAGTTGCGCACGATTAATAGCCATTGTCTTCAGTAGAAGAATTTTAAAAATCGTAAAAGTCAAAAATTAGTGAAAACAACAAATGCTTTCTCACGGAAAAAGTCATTTTGAGTATTTTTTTCTATACATCATTCGATGCACCAAAACTTGCTCTACAAAACAATACAGATGTCTTATTAAATGCCGGATGATCATTTTATCCTACATGGACTTTAATATTTTTGTTTTGTTTTATTATTATTTAGAAAACTTATCAAGATTGGGCAAATGCTAAACAATTACATTTAGTTGAATATCGTCCTGAAAATGATTATTTTCCACGTTTATTAGCAAGTCCAAATAATGGTCAACCAGCTCGAACATCATTAGAAATTGATCCTGATGAAGATTTAGATTTTGATCGTCTTTGTTTTGAAGGACGAACTGTAGATAAAAGACAAACAAGTGAACAATATGAACCATGGTATGCAACAAAAGAAAAAACACGTTATGGATGGTATAAATATTTAAGAAGACGACATTGGGTTTGTTTAATTTCAATTTAACAAGAAAA
This sequence comes from Rotaria sp. Silwood2, assembly GCA_905329745.1. Taxonomy (NCBI): domain Eukaryota; kingdom Metazoa; phylum Rotifera; class Eurotatoria; order Philodinida; family Philodinidae; genus Rotaria; species Rotaria sp. Silwood2. The sequence continues at coordinate 40,091 of CAJNSZ010000761.1, read as the reverse complement.
ATTTTTTTTTTTTTTTTTGATAATAAATTTTTATTTTTATTTAGGAAACTGTACAAGAAGATGCTACTGTTGAACGATTAGCTCGTATGGATGAGAAACGTTATGATTCATATTATCGTTATCCAGATGAATATCATACAGATGTACTAAAACAACTTAAACAACGTCTACCACATATTTGGTATCCTCGAGTGTGATTTTGTGTTTTTTTTAATAAAATAAAAGACAAACAACAATCAAGTTTTCTTTTTCCTGTAGACAGAATAAATCAGAAAATAATTTTGATTTTTAGATGGCACCAGATCTTAATAAAAAACTCGAAGACGAAGTTGAAAAATATCGACAAACACAAAATGGTATTCAAAAATAGAAAATAAATTTAGATTTGTTCATATAAGGATACATAGTTCATGTATTTATGCTTTTAAAAATTCTATTTCGTTCAATTTACTATTTATAGAAAGATTAGTGAAATAAATCCTTTTCTAAGTATCTGAGATATTTACTATAAACTATTCAATTTTTTCTGATCTACTTATTCATTGCAATGAAGATAAATTCATGATTTTGACAAACAACAAAAAGATTAGTTCATTTATTATTTATATAGACATGAAAAAATTCGTAACTCAACAACAACAATTATTTGTAACAAAAACTGAAAATGAATTTGTTAATCAAGTAAAAAGCAAAAAATAAAATTCTGAATTTTCTTTTTCATATAAAAATTTTTTTTATTATTTAGGAATTTGAAAATCTTGATTCCGATATTCTTATTTATAAACTAATTGGACCAGTTTTAATTAAACAAGAATTAAATGAAGGAAAAGAAACAGTTGCAAAACGACTTGTTTATTGTGAAGGAGAATTGTAAGTTTTTTTTTCTCTTCAAAAAAAAAAAAAACTAAATCTAATCATTAAATTCTAGAAAACGTTTAACATCATTAATGAATGATACAGAAAAAAAATTAGAGATTCATCGTGAAATTATTGCTAAAATTCAACAACAAATATCCGTAAATAAATAAAAGAACAAACTATTTCTTGTCTGGGTTTTTTTTCTTTTTGCCTTTTTTTATTTGTCTGTTATTCAATCGTGCAAATAAACATGACGACAAAAAAACATTACTTAGAAATTTTTTCGCGCCCTCATTATTACCGTATTTGGTTTTTTTTTCTCTCTATATTTTATTTTGCCTTGAATCGAGTTATTCAACAACAGGTAAGTCATGATGATAAGTGCGTACATACAAAAAAAAAGCTCGACAAAAAGCCTTTTTTTCTCCCTTTAACCAAATATTGCGACCCTGTCCGTCTAGAGGGCAAATTTCATCATATACACGTTTCTTTTTCTTCCTACTCGCATCACATGATGACGACGAGGACATTCTTTATTCATCTTGTCGTCTTTCACAAAGGAAAAAAAGCACACAATCGGACGAGTACTAGACAAATGCTGCTTGAAGTAAGCAACAATATTGACGAAGAACGAAAAAGAAAAAAGCGCCCAGGAAAAAAAAAACTCCATCTAACATAGCCCTATAAAATAAGCTGCACACTCTTTCTTTTATCAGTTACACCCTCTTTTCATACAAGACAAACATCTACAGTTTTACTTACAAGTAAGAATTTCATCATCATTATAGAAATGATATTTAAATTGAATTGATTTTTTTTAGGTAATCAAACATGCAAATTTTCGTCAAAACACTCACAGGAAAAACAATTACACTCGAAGTCGAACCTTCGGATACAATTGAAAATGTTAAAGCAAAAATTCAAGACAAGGAAGGTATTCCACCAGATCAACAACGATTGATTTTTGCTGGTAAACAATTAGAAGATGGTCGTACATTATCCGACTACAATATTCAAAAAGAATCAACACTTCATTTGGTACTTCGTCTTCGTGGTGGTATGCAAATCTTTGTCAAAACTCTTACAGGAAAAACAATCACACTCGAAGTTGAACCAAGTGACACAATTGAAAATGTCAAGGCCAAAATTCAAGACAAGGAAGGTATTCCACCAGATCAACAACGTTTAATTTTTGCTGGTAAACAATTAGAAGATGGTCGTACATTATCCGATTACAACATTCAAAAAGAATCAACACTTCATTTAGTACTTCGTCTTCGTGGTGGTATGCAAATCTTTGTTAAAACACTTACAGGCAAAACAATTACACTTGAAGTTGAACCTTCGGATACAATCGAAAATGTCAAGGCTAAAATTCAAGACAAAGAAGGTATTCCACCTGATCAACAACGTTTAATTTTTGCCGGTAAACAATTAGAAGATGGCCGAACATTATCTGATTATAACATTCAAAAGGAATCAACACTTCATCTTGTCCTTCGTCTTCGTGGTGGTATGCAAATTTTTGTTAAAACTCTTACAGGAAAAACAATTACACTCGAAGTTGAACCGTCGGATACAATTGAAAATGTTAAAGCTAAAATTCAAGATAAAGAAGGTATTCCACCAGATCAACAACGTTTAATCTTTGCTGGTAAACAACTCGAAGATGGTCGTACATTATCCGATTACAATATTCAAAAAGAATCAACACTTCATCTTGTCCTTCGTCTTCGTGGTGGTATGCAAATCTTCGTCAAGACTCTTACTGGCAAAACAATTACTCTTGAAGTATGTATTGAAAATACTTTAAAGTTGAATAATCATTTTATTTGTTAATTCAAGGTCGAACCATCGGATACAATTGAAAACGTCAAGGCTAAAATTCAAGACAAGGAAGGCATTCCACCAGATCAACAACGATTGATTTTTGCTGGTAAACAATTAGAAGATGGTCGTACATTATCTGACTACAATATTCAAAAAGAATCAACACTTCATTTGGTTCTTCGTCTTCGTGGTGGTATGCAAATCTTTGTCAAGACTCTTACAGGCAAAACAATTACTCTTGAAGTTGAACCATCGGATACAATTGAAAATGTCAAGGCTAAAATCCAAGACAAAGAAGGTATTCCACCTGATCAACAACGTTTAATTTTTGCTGGTAAACAACTTGAAGATGGTCGTACATTATCGGATTATAATATTCAAAAGGAATCAACACTTCACTTAGTTCTTCGTCTTCGTGGTGGTCAATAAAAGAAACGTATTTATTCTAAAAACAAGGCCCTCGAAAGAAACAACGTTGATTATTTAACATTTTTTTTTTCGTTTTATTATTATCAGTTATGCTTACGTATTGTGAAATCAGTTTTTTTTTCTTTATATATTAACAAAGCAAATAAACATCATGATTTGTGAGTGAAAATATGGTTTTTATTCAATCATGAAAGCAGTAGGATTTAGCCAAAACTTGAAAACTAATAAGACTTTTTTCTGCAGTATACATGAGAGTCACAAACTTGATAAAATACAGCAATAAACTATTTTTAGCATAGAGTTCCAATCATATGTCAGAAAAATAATTTGACAGATATTTTATTATTCTCTTTGTTTATTGACAAAAGATCGAAATGTGACGTTTCAGTTGTCGAGAAAAAGTAAATGAAACACAAAATCAACTAGACATGTCTTATTATAGTAATTCAAAAAATGAAGAGGGCAATAGTAAATGCTTGATAATTTTTAATTCTTTTTCATATGACTATTAAAAGAAATGTCGAGTCAATTTAATGTCTTATTTAGTTCTGTTAAACAACTATTCATAATTTGATATCTGAAGAAATTGTTTTTCAATAATGAAACATTACATTTTGTTCTTATTCAATAAACTGAAATAACAGAAGAGACTTTTCATAAGATGTTATATTATTCATCAACCTTCCTATCAAGAGAAAAATATGATTTTGTTTGTCAACTATAATGCGTGGAAAGTATAAATGGTGTGCCATGTATTGTGTTACTAAATAAAACAACTTAAATGTTTTCTCTAATACCTTTTGTTTTTGTATTAAAAACAGAGTCATATCTAGAAAAACAAAAAACTCATTGAAGCATAAAATTTTAATCACAGATGCTTGAAGCATGTCACAAGACTACAAAAAAAAGGTTTAGATGTCATGTTTACTTGACTAAATATATATATATTTTTGTTTCTGTAATTACTGATGAATAGAAATTTGTAAGAAATATTTCATGACGTCTCAAGTATCAAGGAAGTACAGTCTGTTAGAACGATTCAAAGAGAAATATTTTTATCAAGAGATTTCAAAAAAAATATTCCGTAATTCTGACTTTTAACAAAATATACAATATCAAGGATGACAAATTATTTATATCGTATGAGTACTATACATGATAACAAAAATATCTTTTTTTTTTTCACATTACAGTCAAAACTAATGTAAACAAAAATTAATTAAACTATTCGGTCAAGTTGGGTACATTCATATTGAAATAGTTTTATTTATTTTTAGAAAACCTATATCTCAATTTAGAAACATTTGTGCTAACTGAATGTATGACCGAGATATAGAAGAACATTCTCTGAAAGCTTTGTCGATATCAGATTAATGAAAAAAAAGTGACGGCTAATTTTAATGAAGAGATCTTTTCGGAAAACGAATAATTATTATTTCAGAACGAAAACTTTTTTTTTTATTAATTAATAAAGCAAACGACAATATTTTTTTTTACTAAATATTCATTTTCGCATATAATGTCCACATTGTTTGCCCACTGGTGAAAAAAGACTAACATCAAGAATCAGTTTTTTATTAATATTCTTCAAATGAATATTCAAAAACTGATTGTTACTACGAGTAATCTTGTATAGTATATCGATTGAATTTCGTTAAATTAGTTATCTCTGAATACTTGTTATGAATAGTAAGTTTAACAAGACAACTAATCAACTTATTAAATTGATGTATATCAATGAAGAATTTCAAAACAACGCATTAATATTTGATTTATTAAATTATTCAATGATTTTCTTTTGTTATATGATTTTATAGAAGATGAAGAAATAATTTTGAGAATCTCCGAAGATAGAAACTATAAATCGTAGTTTTTTCTTTTACAAATAGAAATTTTAAGAGGGGGTCCACCAGNTGTAGTTTTTTTTCTGATTGTGAGTTCAGTTTATTCAATGACAATAATCACGTAAGGTAGATGAAGAAGAAAGTAAGAAAACTAGAGCAATGGTGAATTTGGCGAGCGATCATCATCTTCCAGAAGATGTGTCTCGATTTTTCATAGCAGAAAAGGCTTTAAAATGAGCTGATACTATCTTCAATGAACTTCAAAACATGTTTTTTTGCTCATGATCGTCTCCCAATTACATCGAAGCACTCCTCCGCCAAAGTAGTCAGACAGCGGAAGTCAGACGATAAAAAGATCTCAGTAAATTTAGCAAATTGTTTTTGAGCAAAGGTTTTCTAATGGCAGGTAAACATATTTTTTGTAGCGCGCATAATACGACTGAGAAAACTAAAGCTCAAGCAAAAAGATTTTGTTACCTGCTTGTACTCTGTGCTCTATCCATTGTAAAAATTCTAGATTCGCCACTGAACCAGAGAACAGCATGATAACAGACTGCAATAACAAGAACGATCACACATATTGATATGTTATAGTTAATGGAGTAAAAGACGATATGGAATGTATTCATGTATTTGGGCAAATCTTTAATAGATGTAACAAAAAAGTCATGATGTTATACAAACGATAAAAATTTTCAAAAAAATTATATCTAAACATGCCATGTTTATGGGAGTTAGATTCAACTGCTACAAATTGTCACGTGCTGGTAAAGATGTTAAAACTGGTGAAAAATTTTACTAATATAAATTAATAAAACATTGAACATAAATAAATTAAACATTGAATATTTTTAAATCAATTACTGAGTTTTTCAAATTATTTACTATACTCAAATTAATTTTTTACTGGCAATTTAATACAAGCCTTAAAGTTAAATGATCACAGTTCTTTAAAAAAATGCATAAGTTTCATGAAACTAATAACTCAGGTAGTTCAAACATAACATCAAAATAGCGAAGAATTGATTGACTTACAGATCCCACTTTTCCAGAATTATGAAGGTCAAAACAAAAAATAGGTATCATTTATCATAGCTATCTTTATATTTAGGCGATTGGGATCGAATGATACCAGTGATTTCCATTCTTGATGGAGTATCTGTGCTGCTGAAGTTTTCATACGTTCAATATGTATGATGAGTAAGACACGACGGAATATAGATTTGCTCCTGATTTTCGATAATGTCGAGAAGTGTAAAAAGCAATGGAAGAGCGATAGGAGCTAATGGCATTAAAAAAAGACAGATGGATATTTTTGAACAACTATGGATAGAATCGAGATAGAACGTTGCGTTTTTCATTTTTGGAAAGAGAAGATGCATGAAGTCATATCGAATCATATATTAAAAGTTTCCCTAAGATGTTTTCCGAAATTTTTTGGAATCCATTTTCTAAAAAGAAGTTATTTGAATTTACATCGAAAACTTGAAAACCTTAAAAAAACAGATCAAAAAAAGGTATAATACATGATTCGATGCATTTTCTTCTTCTCTTTCTAAAACTGAAATCGCTGATCTCCATTTTGTTTCCATCAAAAGTTACTTAAAAAATACCCAACAACTTTTTTTGAAATGGGCATTAGTGTCCATCTCATCGGCATATTTGCTTTTGTCTACTACATTATATTCCAAAAAGTAAATCCTCATTTCCTATAGTATTTCATTAATTTATTGGAATGAATAATAAGTTTAGTTCTTTTATAACTTTATTATTATTATTTCTGTGACGATATCCATATCAGCATTTGCAATAGCAGATGTACCAAGCAGAGACAAAATGTATAGAATACGTACATGCTGATTCTCACTTTGCTCAGAAAGGTTTCCTGAGTGAAATAAGAATCTGTATTTATATCGGAAGCAATTCGTGTTCTATACATTGTGTTTCTGCTTGGTACACCTATCATGACAAAAAATGATCCATATGCCTCTTCTCTCGCATGGCTTCTCTCTGTCCTAACCACGTATATAAGCGTTATTTCACATGTGCTCAAACTTTCTCTCTCAAAATTGACACAATATAATTTTTGTAATTGTTGATTATTGTATTTCTTTCATTATATTTCTTTTTCCTTTGTTTTTTTTTGATAGACTAGATAACAAAAAAAGTAAAGAATTTCACCATGGGAGGCTGTAGCAGAAAAATTTGTCGACGAAACATGTTTGCTTAAAACTGTTGAACTTTCAATTCGTAAACAGTTATTAAAGTATGCTTTTATTTGTTGTTTTCTTTTTATAAATAAATTAATTTTTCAATTTCTTTTATAGATATTGTAATTGATATGATTTTTTTTCTACTTTAGAAAAGAATTTTAAACAAAAGCTGAAAAATCCATGTGAAGTAAGTTATCTTTATTTAATAGAAGGAAAAAGAAAATTTATTTATAAAGTCAATTCATGAATAATAGTTTTGATTCAAAGTTATTAATTAACAATCAATTTTCAGATAATGAATTTCCTTGTTTATATTTCTTATTGAACTCAACCTAGCCCGAAAAACCTGATTAATTTATTTATGCTAGATCAGCTATTTTGCGCGAATATGGTTAATCGATAGAAATTGAAAATCTTTATAAACGTATGGCACATACATCAAAATAGCATTAAAGGGAGCTCACTTACTCTAAACCAGTTGCAACACTTATTGTTTTTGTATACAATATCAGGAAACCTTTTGAAATTTACGTACAATATTAAGTTAACATGCTACTATAAAATTGTAAGATTTCAAGTTTTATTGCCTCAAATTTACTAAGAAACTATTACAACATGGTTGCGTTCTATGATAAAAATCTTGAAATACAATAATCACGAACACACGATTTAACAGTGATGCCATGATCGTTGATTGACACATAAATACAAAGTGAAACAATTGTTAAAACTAGTCTTCTTTTAATATGTACATGCTGTCTTGAATACTAATTTTAATGTGATACAGGGTGTGGGTGTGAGGGTTGGTAGAGGAAAGGATCCATACTCACACCTTATTTCGGATCGGAAGAAACGAGAAGTCAGCCGGAAGTTACTGAAAAAAATCCGGAGACTTTCTGGTCTGGAACACTGCTTCCATGTTCTATCGACTTTCGGTGTTCTCCTACCGTAACCGGCTCATACTTCTTGAGCTGGGAGGATATTTATGCGGTTAAGATTATCTATAATTTCTGATCATTATTGGTTATTCCTTAATCCATTGAATACGAAATTCTTTTTAGATTGGATCAAGTGTAGGACCATATAAAGATACTCCCAGGTGATATTCTTATAACCTCCGAACATAACCGAATTTTTGAAAAAACGGTTGTAGATGTCCATTTATTACATTCTCACGATCTTGGACAGCTTTTTCCTCATTTCGAAATTATGATTAACTATGGAAAGCGAGTGGTTGATTGAAGTTCTGATTAATGCGTTGATAAGAAGAATTTATCATGGCAACTAAGAGAGTGAAAAGCAATAAGTCAGCTACCGCACTTTCTCCCGTAGGACTCTATTTTTAAGACGATGAGTTACAAATCATGGGCTCACTGGTCAAGATGGCTTAATAAAGTTTTAAAATATTCGGATTTTTGGCTCTCTTCAGCGATTGGCATTGTGTTTTTTTTACTGCTGTAATTATTCTTGTCTTAGACAAAAAAGAACGACCAACGAGATACAACACGGCTATCCATTGGTGAAATAATATTTTTGTCTTTTTTTCCTATGTTAAAAATCTCTATTTTATAGTTTTGGGTTCAATGGTTTATTGTTCTAATGATTATAACAGCTTGGATTCTGATAACTTTTCTTCTTCATATTCGGAATTGTCCTACCAGGTATTTAGGTCTTGGTGGAAAATATAATCATGGGAGATATTGGAATTGCACCGGAGGTAAATTATTTCGCAGTTAAGTATCTATTTATTCGTTTTTCAAGCCTTTGCTTATTGATTTCTTTTCCTCGTAGGAGCTTTTGAATATATTGATTGATTGATTTTAGGAAATTCTCATTTACACCAGGAGCCAACTTGCAAAGAAATCTGCCATACTCAAGTTCTGTATGATTCTGGTGGTAACAAGTGAATTTTTATTTATTAATTCATAGAGAATTTAATAAATATGTAAAACTTTCATAATACAGAAAACGCTCAACTAGATAAAACTAGATGTTTTTTTGTTTGTCTCAATCAGTTCTTTGCAAATAAATTCATACTAGAAATTTTCTTCGACGAGTTATAACACAATTCCAGATAGAACTTTTCTAGTAAAAACCGTATAAGAATCCATTTGCAAGGAAATTCAATAACTGAGTATGATGTAATCGATTTAGTTTTGTTTTTTCATGCCTTAAAAACGACCGTTATCTCTGCAGAAACTTGGATTCTGATCATTTTAAAGCATCGATTAAAATTTATCAAAGTTTTCCAACAAGAAAAAGCTATGTTTACATCTTGCCAAAGTCAAAATATTAGAAGTTTTGTTCTGATTTTCTCCATATCGAAAATTCTATGTCAATCTTCTATTCTTCGTAATGAATGACTAAAAGTGCAGATTGACAATTATTCATATAGCACTGTTCTAGTTATGAAAGCAGATGTTTAGTAGTTTTTTTATGAAAAATAGCAGTAGCATATGATTTTGCATTTGGTAAATTATAATTTAAAAGCATCTTCTTTCACTCGATAATTGAATATTGTGTATTCTAGATTGATTCTCATAATCAATAATTTTTTCTATTCAGGTATTATGGGTATTCTAACTGGAATTCTTCTCTGCTGTCTTGATATTCAAGCGGGGCATTTTTTTATTCATTTTACTAGTGTTCGTCGTATTTGTAACTATTCGTTAGTCTCAGGTATTATTTGTGGTGCTCTTGATCTGGACTTATCACATGGTGGGCATTCAAACAGCTGAATTCCAATTTAATGAAAATCTTTGGTTACTTACATTTGTATTGATTTTAGCCAGTTTAGCTTTTATCATTCTAACTATTCTTTATCTACTTATCAATGCTATCGACGGTTTACTGATGAGTCTTTTCTATGATTAGATATGAATTCGCTAATCATTTACATATGTCATGATCGATTTTCAAGTTGTATTCTAGTACAATATGTCGTTGATAATACAGATACTAAACAACTTGTAGTTCATCTATGTGGTGCATTTTTTTAGTCATTTGTTGCTGCCTTCATGTATTATAAGGAAATTTCTATCGCTATTTAACTTAAAAAAGTAATTTGTAATGTCATTGTTTCCAATCATTTTTGATTGAACATTTCAATGGTAATAAATTCATAATTTTATGTTCTGAAAGGTATTTCGACACATCTCTCGGAATTTCTGATATCTATTGCAAGATAAAACTGATGATTTTGGGGTCAAATTTTGAGAATATCATCAAACAGAGATGTGAGAATTCATGAAGAATAGTCTCAAAGATGATCTTTCTTTCCTATAAAAACTGTAGCTGTCTGACAGTTTTATCAATCTGCCTTGAACAAGTTTTTCTGTTCTATCCGACGTTGTAGTTAGAATTCATGAAATACAAAACACAAGCTGTGGAGCTCACTTATATTTTCCAAGAAATAGCGAGTATAAGTTTTTACTTAGGTTTTTGCGACTTGAAATAGGCTGAACTAGATTAACAATAATGCTTAATAGGTTCGAGAAAATTTCAGAATCTTCCCTAAAATTTGAATGGTTGGAATACATTCTTCAATGTTTTAAATAACCCAGATTTCAATTTTTGTACAAAAATAAACAGTTACATTCAAGATATATCCAAGATGACGTTTTAATTTTCCAAAATTTTCAGCATTATTCTTGATACGACTCTTCTTAAATAGCAATGAACAATATATAAGTCATTTTAGAAAAGTCCAGTTTATTGTAAAAGGTGAAAATAAACTCGTTATAATAATCGCCATTGGTATAATACATTACGCTAGTGATGTTGACTTTCTTCTAGAACAATTAGAGCACTTGGTTTTCACGATAAAATTCGACCTTAATCGTTTATATACATCCACAAAAAGTACTTTCCAATGCTCTATCAAGTCCATAACGTCGTAAATGATTATCATCCATAATAATAATCCATCCCAAAATTTGTCTTGGATCTTTTACGCAGAATTCATCTCGAGGGTGTGGGTTCACTCTTCATCCAAACTCAAACCTACAGCCACACCCACCCCCTTGAATAAGATTTATTTTTTCAACATGACACTAATTTTTTATATTTATGCTGAATTTAGTTATATGATATTATAATAAATCCATGTCCTATTACAATAAAATAAGAAATTTTCTCTGCTAAATCATCGTTAGGTGCATTTTTTGCAATACCAAAGTCACTGAATATCAGGAAAAAGCCAACTTCTCAGCTTCAAAATCAAGACACTCATTAATCCAATTTAGCCAAATTAGGTTGATCTCAAATTTGACTTTTATTCAAGTAAGGCATATAAGGTTGTCTAGTGCATCAAATAGTGTGTCTATTTGGACCAGAGATAGAAACGGGGCGGGGATGAATTATATCCCCAACGTATTTCCCCGCCTTAGAATTTCTTCTAAAAAAGTTCATATTAAGAACATAAACTCATCGATTAATACAAATACGAATGGCAAATGTCTTAACTGCAGACTTGGGTGTGGGTGTGTGGGGTGTGTATGTGGATATTGATGTTCTCTATATCTACATCCACACTCACGTGTAAGCTGTCACTAATTTATGAAGAAAAATTTCAGGACCCTTGGAAGTCAGAATCGGAGTCCATTAATAAATTTCAGAAGCAGACTTAAAAAAATGTTCAAAAGGAAGTCAGAGTCTTAATGAGTTTTAGAATTCGTAGGTCTCTAATTCACACATACATACACCACATTCCAGTGATAAAATTAATGTGTAAAGACAAGCCAGGGTGGGACAGGGAGCAAAAAGCAAAACATCGTCTCTATTTCGACCTCTGATTTGGACATTCTTAATGTGTCTCGTGTTGAAAAACAACAGAATACCTTATATACATCTTCGGCCCAATAACTATGGACATATACTTTGTATGTCTCTTTTAAGTAGTAAAGTTTTGCTCAAATGCTTGATTTCATGTCTACAAAATGAATATGCTTCTCTCGCTTTCTTAGTACGTTTGAATAGCGTATAGGAAGCTATTTAACAAATACAAATTGCATATGATTCTAGTGAAATGCTGAGCAGTTGATGTTTTTGCGATATGCAACAATTCTGATGTTACACAGAAATGAAAAAGTGAATGTATAAATAAATTCTACTTAAAATTTTTTGTTTTAGCATTTGACAAACTTTTAGGTAGTCTAATTTGAGAAATCAGTCTATCAATAGACGCCGATTTTTTCTCTTGCACTCTTTATCGATGCATCATCCACGATTAAGACAGAACTCAATAGAGACTATTCACATTTAACGAAGCACTTTTATACTTGTACAAAGTATTGAATATATAATCTATTGCACAGAGACTCTTATCCCTAATCTTTAAATGCATTATTCAAATATATAGAATATATATTAATATTTACATTGTAAAGCTGTAATGAGGAAAGTTAGGAGATTTTAACTTAACCAAGTCTCGTATCGCCCTGCCGTAACTTCTTCCCACCCCGCTTTGTTTGTCCCATCCTAAATTTTCCTTGTCCCGCCTAGTTTCGGCCTCTGATACACGAACTTTCATTATGACTGAAGACTATGTTTAAAGTAAAAGTAAAAGTCGTAAAGTTTGTTTTTTCCTGTTCAGATAAAATGAACGCTTATCGTCAACAAAAAGAACTATTTGCCAGTAATTTAAATGACACAAATCTTTATGAAACAAGTTCTGTAATTATAAGTGCATGGGCAACACATTTTTTACGTCAAATATTAAAATCATTAATACCATTATCTAGTATTGACAGTTTCTCAATATTTAATTTATTTTATAAAAACAAATCTATCAATAAAATCTATTCAAACAAATAATAAATCATATTCTCGTATAATTGAATTATTTCATGGTCAGATATTAATTGCAACATGTATATGTATTCTTTCAGTTGATTTTTCAAGATATCCAGCGATATTCATTGGAATTTTTTTTAACATTACGTTTTATGAAATTAATTGGATATTATTTATTAAAGCTAATATCATATATTTTCAATTTAATAATTATTTAATATTATCAAATAATTTGCAACAAAATTTTATTGATGTTAATCGCGAAGGAATATTTTCATTAGGTGAATATGTTTGTTTATATTTAATTGGAATTTCTATTGGAAAATTTATAATTAATAATAAATATAAACAAATGGGAATTATAGTTTTTATTCTCATGATTATATTATGTACGATTAGTTATAATCCATCAAGAAAATGATGTAATTTGTTTTATATTTCAAGTACAATTGGTTTAGCTTGTACATGTTTAGGATGCTTTAGAATAATACAATGGTTATCATCAAGAAAAATTTATTTAACTGAATCAATGTTAATTAAAAATGTTAATCAAAAAAAAGTTTAACCATAGATTTTTATTAGCTAATGTATTAACAGAAATAATTAATTTAAATATAAATATGTTTATTGTTATAGTATGCTCATATATTTCTCCATCATTAGTTAAATTACTAATTACGAGATATTTAAAATTATCGAAATATTAAAATATGATTAGTCTTCGTATAAAAAATTCGAAGAACTTTGTTTTTTTTTTTCTTTAATAAAGTTTTAACTCTAAAAGACACGAATAATATCATTTATTTTAAGACTTTTGAGATGAATATGCAGTGTTGTACATGGAACATATTTTCGAGATCAAGTCGATGCCGATTCTATATTCGATGATGACAGTCTGTCCGACCTGAACCTCGATATTCCGAATAAAATTTTCCTGAAAAAAGTTTATCAATCAGTTTGTCATTGGCTCTATGCGTCAAAATATGATTCATTCGGAAAAGTTTTAAATGAATTAATAGTACTTTCTTACACAACTTATTATTGATCTAAGAAATATTGACAAGGGTGTACGTAGTTCTCAAGATGATGTTTTCACAATTTTGTATTCACAATAATTTTTTGATAAATTACTGAAATTCAATAAAAAAAATCTTGTGAGATGGTACTCACGAATAAAGTCTATTGAGTTTTGTCAATCAAAGAGAATCGACCGATTTACAAGAGAAAAATCAAAATGTTAGAATTAACTTGATGCCTGTGTGAAACTGACATATTCACACCTTAGCTATACTAGATATTGTTAATTCGATAAAAAAAAANATGTAACGACAAACTGGATCGAGTAGCTTGTGCCACTCTTGGCAATGATGTTTATTAGCTACTTTACATATCCAGAGTCTCCCCATTGCATATTCAACACACTTATATATGATAGAGAAACAGAGAGAGACAACAATAGAGAGAGAAAGAGGAAAGAGAAAAGAGAAAAGAGGAAGAGCAGCGAGCCGTAACGCATGTATCGGCACACTATAGTTGTTGTGCAAGATAATCGATCGCCAGAGAAAGAACTTCTCGAATTTCTACATTTCGAATAGAAATTTTTTTATTTTTTCCTACGAGCGCCCTATTTTTTGTTTGCATTGTTGCTATTCGCTCATTATTTTTTCGTTTTTTTAAAGTACATTTTCTTAATTTTATATTTTTATTACTATAATCATTGAATTAATTGATATATAAGTCTGTTTTACATATCTATGATATCTACAACAAATCTTACGCACTATTATGTATAATCAACTCACAAACAATAACATTCATTATTTTTCAAAATTATAACTGGATCAATTGCTCAAAAAACTCTAGAAAATCTGACGTCTGTTATTCTCAGTTACTAAACCATGTAATGGACAGTGCCTATACTGGGGAGGGGGCTACCCTGTTGCTAAGTTCTGTACTGGGGGGGGGGGGGACTATCCTAGTTACTATGGTCTGTAATGGAAGTTTACGTTGCTAAGTGTCTGTAATGAGAAGGGGGATGGGAGCCACAAAACTTCGACTTAAAACTTACACTCACTGTTTTCTTCGAAAATATATGTGAGTTTCACAAAACCAATAGGAAATATGTCCAAGGAACTCTTGGAAAGTTAAAGGCAGCTTATTAACTACCGCTCGATCAATCTCTAGAACTGAACTGATCTTTTTTTGACAGCTTAGTTCATGAGCTCATTTGATGTAAACTGATGAGCTGGAGTTGATAGACCCCCTGTCAAACACTTATTATGTAGTGGGTGTGTGCTGTTGCTGCTGGGGTTGTTGTTGAGCTCTACGTTCCGCTTCTTGTTTGATCATTGTCTGTTGAACATGGGTTGGTAGGCCTGGATTGATACTCAAAGCGTAAGCCAAAAGCGTTTTAGGCATGTCACCAAAATCAATCATCACTTTGATGAACATTGTATCATCTCGAACATATGGATTTCCTTCCTGTTGAATCATTGCCAATGGAAAAAATTTTGGTATGCCACTTGCAATATTCATATCGGATCTTGGTCGCTGAAAACTATTCGATCTAATATCTGGTCGAAATGAATCAATGATATGTCGTTGTTGTGGCGTTTGATCATACATACAAAATGTGACCTTATAGGTAAACGGAAATTTGAGAATAGGATCGTTCGAACCTCGCATGAGCACAAAAAACAGTGAAATATGTGTACGACGTGCATTGCCATCTCCATTGAGATATAAACGTGCTCGCATTTTATAGCCAGTAGGTGACGAATAAAATGGCGGAGAATAGATTGAAGTTTGTCGCTCAGATTGTGCATCAGCTAGAAATTAAGTAAAACAAATAAGTATAGAGGAGTAGAAGCAAGTATAAAAGAAATTCGACGGATCGACAAGAGTAATGATTCATTTCATCAACACATCAATATATTTCGTATACACTGCATCTTTCGATAATTATACTATTCAATCGTATATTTATTATTTGTCAATGCTATTTAAATCAAGTCTCTTCTTATTTTCTAATTATCCTTTCGAAAAATATTCTACTTTTATCATGCGTGAGAAATGATTGTTCTACTTACTCATTTTCTCTTGAAAGTTTGTAATTTTCCATACAAATGTTCCATCATATGAAACATACTGCATATCATTGATTCTTTCTTTCAATGATGCTAAATCTTGATTGAGAATGTCTTGATTCTGTTTCACTCCTTCCAAAAAACCATGTGATTCTTCGACAGATAACTTAACTTGCGAAAAGACTTCTGTCAATTTTTGAAGTTTAATTTGACATTCAAGTGATTCATTGCTAAGACGTTGTCCATCATTATTCAATGTCTCGATGCCGCCTGCCAAAATATTCAATGTTTCATACAACTCCTGCAATTGAACCGATGCAGAATAACTATTAGTTGTTGTATTTGTTGTCCAAGCAACATCTGTATCCATTTGTGTATCGAGTACTTGTAATCTCATTTGATGAATAACTTTAAGTATTGCATCTTGATGTTGTTTCGTCAAGAGATGTTCTTCTTTTTTTACCACGAATGATCTAAAATAAAAAAAAACAACAGATTCTCAAAGAAACACTTTTAAATAATGAATAAATATACCTGTTCATTACAACCAAATTCTTTCAATACACAGATGATAGTCAGTTTTTGACATTCCAAGACTTTATGTTCATTGAGTTTGTCAACTGAATTGAACTGTTCTTCACAATATTCACATTTTGGATTTGGATGAGATTGATCAAGATGCTCCTTTAGAAGAAAAGAATAAAATGTTCAGGACTACTAGAATGAATATAGGATAGATTACTTGATAGTTATTTAAGAAGCCGCTCCATTGACAAAAAATACATTCTATTAGGAGTGATAGCATTTCACTTTTGAAACCTCGATCGATCATTACCTAAACAATAAAATATTGTGCTCTACGAAAAGAAAAAAAAGATACTTTACTTGATGATGTGACATTTCTGTTTGACATCGTGAACATGTGATTGTTGTTCTAAAGAAAATGAAAAAATATGAAATACTGTTTTCTAATGAGATTTACCCTTGTTGAGTATTGAAACATGATTGACACTGTCGATGACCACATATGCTCAGTTGTACAGGATCTCGTAGTATCAAAGAACACTTAGGGCAAGTGTATTTTGTATCAAGAATATGTTTGTTTCTTACATCGATTCCAACCATTTTTTCTTAAATTGGTTTAAAAAATAATCCCTGTATCAGTGTAAACTTAAACGGAAAGTTTTTTTTATAATATAATGACTAGTGTCTAAATTATCTAAAATAACAAACACTTTCAAAAACTAGATGTTAAATATGTTTTCTAAAATAAAAATTTGAATTATTAAGTGTATTTATAGTTCAGATATGAGAACTTATACTAAAAAAATAAAAGAATTTGAATTTTTAAATGGAATAATGTGTTCATCCACTATCATTTGAAAAGCGTCTAGTTATAACAATGTATTCGTGAAAATTTCGATGAACATCGAATGATCATTCGTAAAGATTATATACATACCAATAATTGATTGGAAAGCTATCCGCCAAATCATGAGAGTGAAACAAGATGGTTTGAAGTGTATTGACTTATTATAATAATAAGAATAGATCACATGATGACCATTCCTTTAGAAGATATTCAATTGATTATTGATATACCGATGAATTTCCTCTGAAGAATTGCTTATTTATAAATATAATGTTCAGATCTGTGTGTCAGTGCCAAGCCAAAGATTAAAATTCAAAAACTACAAGGGTAAAAGAGTATGAGAAAATAAGACTACAAAGAATAAGGGTAAGCCTACAAGAGGGTAAGAATATAAGGGAATAAGGCTATAAGGTCTATCTATATATATAATACGAAGTGTGTGCTTGTCTGTTACCGAGTCGAGGTTAAAGCATAGAGGAAAGGGACATTTCGCACCAACTTGTCATTACGATCTCCCGGTTTTGGAGTTCGTTACGATTTTCGAACATAGGGAAAAAAGACAGGGTATTCGGAATGACAAAAATCATTCGAAAATAAAAAGACAGGATGTTCGTAATGAAAATTATCCACGAAAAAAATCATGTCCGAACCTCCTGATACATGACAGAAGTTCGGAATGAATTAATGCGAAATGTCAGCCACCCAAAGCATTGATATGAAACTTTACAGGAAAAAAAGCCATGTAATATGCACAAGTTCTCGGTAGTATCTATTTATATATATATATAACAGGCAGTACTAATGATTCAGTTAGTGTTATTCATCGATAATTTCAGAAATTATTTGCATTACGAATTAATAATTTCAAAAATGACTGTTCTGCCTTATTCATTATTAAGATATGTTAAGATTACATCAAATATTATTCATAACTGAGTAGGTATATCATGCGTTGTTTGTTGATATTATGAAACATTTCGCTATTATATCATATAACGATTAGATCAATATTTGAATAGGGTCTAAAGTAAAAGTAGACAAATTTTTTTTTAGACCTCATCTGGATAAACTGATCAAACTCGAACCGTTCAATAAATGTCATGTCTCTAACGTATATTTATTTTATATGTGTAACTAATTTTTTAATATAGTCAGTAATTGACTAAAATTATAACGTGTTTTGTCGTTATATGCTCAAAAGATTTACTTTTATACACTCACAAAAAGTGGTTTGAGGTGTAATTAATTAGTTTCACATACGATGGTATTTCGAAAGACTTTTCTACGAGTACATCTAATCAAGAGAGATCATTGAGAGTAATCAGTTTTGAACTTTCGACAAGAGACATATTGATTGGCTTTACAGATGAGTTTTACGTTAGATTGACAGCGCAAAACTTCCTTTTTGCTCTGACACATTTCTTCATATCTATTCCTTACAGCAACCAGAATTATATAAAATATTTTACATTAAAAAAAATCAGAATTTGTCAAAAAATCTCTACTTATCTGAATAATAATAGCTCTAACTTTCATTGCCTAGACGACAGTTTGATCAAGATTCTGACTGTTTGACAAGAATTTCTATATTATTTTGTAAGAAAATATATTTATCTTTAATCACAAATAGAAAAGTGAGTGTATATCAATTTATCACATTCTACAGAATTATCACTATTTGAGATATTTAAAACTAACATCAATAAATTAATTTAAAATCATGCCTTTTTTCGGTATTAGTGGCACAAAAACAATTATATACATCTATATTTCTTTCAATAGTGAATAATTTAATACGAGTGTAGAGAACTACATAAATCTGATTATTATTGTCCATTCTCCGCTAGATCGGTATCATCAGCTGAAAGTGTTACAGACGGTTTTCAGTTAATTTAAATAACGTGTAAGAGTGTCAAGAGAGAAATACATTACAAACGATAAAGTATGAAGTATAACGTTTTGATCAAGAATAATGAAATATTTCAGATCGTATGACATTGATTCATTTAATAATATCGTAGCCTACGAATAAATACATTGGCTAGGCATTAATTAGACCCACACCAACTTTCGTCGTGTTGATTTCAAACTTTATGACTCGAGAAGATGAGAAAACACAAAAATGATACCAGAAGTAATGATAGATCCTATGTCTTTGATTATCTTTCTTTTTGCATATAAAAACATTAAACTATTGTCGTGAATAAGAGTTTTTGGGTATGGGTGTCGGTGAGTGTAGAGGTGTCTGTAGATTTGGATGTGAGTCCTTTTGTTACACACACTCACACTCTTCAATATAGGTTTAGACGGGTCCAGGTCACTTGGCCGACATCATTTGACCGACAAATTGTTTGGCCGACATGTACACTTCGCCGACACCGCATTTGGCCGACAAATATTTGAAGTCAAAAAAATTAAAATTTCTTGAAAATATTGCGTCAGAAAATCTTTTTATTAAAAGTCACAAATATTTATAACGAAAGATTATGGGCAATACCCCGAAGAAAATCGATAGCTGATGTATTATCGCGATCAGCCATAACATTTTCAATTTGGAATTCTCTATTTTCATCCTCCTTGTGCTTCTTTGGAGCTGGTTCTCCGTGCATCGATTTTTCAATTTCCATTTCAACTTCATTTTGTTCTTGTTGAATTTGTTTAATCATAGTGAAAATACCAACGTGAGCTTGAGCAATTAATATTTCCCAGTGCCGATGCCAGGCTTTGACTTTGTTTTTAGTTCTTGGAAATGGAAATTCCATGTTGTCAAAAACAGACTACAAAAAATTTTAATTTTTTTGACTTCAAATATTTGTCGGCGAAGTGTACATGTCGGCCAAATGGTATCGGCCAAGTGATTGTCGAACAAGTGGACACGATCCGGTTTAGACACATGTCTATATGCTTTTTCTCATCATCTATGCATCTTGTTTTCCTTTCACATTTAATATTTTTATGGATAAAATCATTGTAAAGCTTAATTTTAAATAATTATCAATTGAAAATGTAAAGAATTTAGTATAAGTATTTTAAATTTAGTCAAAACGTTCCAGGACACCATCTATATACTATAAACAATAACTGATAGCCTGTCAAATGATATAAGAAACACCATTAGTTTATTTATTATGGAGCTAATTATATGATAGTCATGCTTCTATTAATATAACTTTGCCTTTAAAAAGAGATAGTTATTCATGAAGATTGATATGTTAATTCGAAGAGCTTCTAAAAACAGAAATATTCGATTAATAATGGTAATATATTTGAAGTCTTGATAACTTACTCGAAAACTTAATTGTCCGCTTTGAAATGTAGCATGATAAGTTTTCCGTTCAGTATCAGAATATGTATAATCAGACTAGTCTATTTACATAAATGTTCCTACAATCACACAAGTAATTTATGAAATTTAATGTTTTCAACAAAAAAATTATCAAGCAAAATCAAGAGATTGAGCGAGTACTTGGAAAAAGAACTATCTCAAGTCATCTCAAGAACTTAGAGAATAAATATTATTATCGTAAGAAAAAGTGATGATCGTCATGACTTCGTATAGTAGTTCGAGAGTGGAGTTCTCAGCATTGCATAGATAACCAACAACTGCATCATGTCATAAGTAAATGCTTAAAAATGTTGGATTTTCTAAATATTTTGTCATAATTCTTTAAATTCAATAGCAACCTATATGATTGGTTATGAATTATTATCTAGTTCGTTGCAATGACTCTCCTAGATGTTGAACAAGTTTTTCTATCCGAAGACAAAAAAACAGATCAAGTAATATGTACACTTTTACTAACGACTTTTGACAAAATTATACTTTGCTGCGATCCGCTTCACACACAAACTCATTTCTCGTCTTTTGGAAAAAAATATTTCGAAATTCAAAAGAATCACTATAGTACAAAATAGATAATAGTTAATAAATTGATGTGTCAATGAATATCATATTTTACAGGGTAAGCCATAAATATCTTTACCATAAAAAATCTGAATATCTCCGTTACAGTTCGAGCAAATGAG
This sequence comes from Rotaria sp. Silwood2, assembly GCA_905329745.1. Lineage (NCBI taxonomy): Eukaryota > Metazoa > Rotifera > Eurotatoria > Philodinida > Philodinidae > Rotaria > Rotaria sp. Silwood2. Next base: position 18,640 of record CAJNSZ010000761.1, on the reverse strand, counting down.
CTGACTTTTTTACAATGATAGAGACATGTTCAGAGTTTATATCTATAAAGACATGCCTAAATAGATTCCTTCTTAAGTATCTCAACCAAAAAATTGTTACTTTTTCGCATATAGGAAAAAGAACAATATATTTAACAAAGGGTCTATCTAGGCATGTCATTATGAATATAAAGTTTGAACTTGCCTCATTATTGGTAAAAAAATCAGTTCGTTTGCTCAAGTCGTAGTAGAGATGTTCAATCTTTTTTCTAGTAAAGTGACTTTTGCACCATCCTATATAGTATTTTTTTCCTATATGTGAAAAAGTAATTTTTTTGTTGTTGCGATCAGTAGTAATACTTAGAAAGGAGTCTGTTTAGGTATGCCTTGATAGATATAAACTTTGAACATGTCTCCAGCATTGATAAAAAAATCAGCTCATTTGCTCGAGTTGTAATTGAGATATTCAAATTTTTTATCGTAAAGATATTTATGGCTCATCCTGTATTCTGTTAAAAACAACGCCACAGTATATATATATCACGAAATCATGTACAGCTTAAAAACTGTAAGAGTTACAGAAGTTAGGCCATTAAAAACTCTCAAGACATTTTTTAACTATTTTAAATATATAGATTGCTGTAGAGCTTAAAAGAATCACGAAACAACTTGTAGAAAATTTATGTTGTACAAAAAAATTATCTTGTATATGATTTGCTAATATAACTATTTATGTATATAATATTCACAATTTCAGATCTCTAGCTCGTTTCATTCTTGAACTATTGGAACAAGTTGTGACGGTCAATAGTCCTTTTTTCTGGAAAGCAAGCGGTTCAACGAAGACTCAATATACATATCTTTTACTTTTTATAGTAAAAAAAATATCTTCTAATTTGCACCATACTCTAATTATAAGTTTTGCGAACTCTAAAAACGAAACTAATATTTATAAAGATCATTCGTTTTTTTTTATAATTTAAAAAACGTACTCACCAGAATGAATAATTTGCATTCGATACTACGGATCAGAATCACGTTAAAAGAAATAGTGAAATAATTATTCTTACAATGTCATGTGTATATATACTTACTCTTACATACAACACAAAAAAAAAATGATTCATTTTTTTCTTAGGCAGAACTAAACAAAAAAATGCACTAATAAATATGACGTAGGACTCATGTAGGCACTATCAATTGGTAGCAACTACGAAAAAAAAGTTTACGTCATCAGTTGGAATAAACAAACGAGAAAGAACGAGTCGCACCTCGAACCAATAAATATTATTTTTCTTTTTTTATTCCTGTTCTGTAATAAAGTGAGTCATGTTCTTTTTCTTCGAACTCTGCATGTAATTGCACAACAACATTGTATGATTTACGTTCTTTTTTTTTATCTACATAAAAGATGATTGTAGTACGAATCGAATACAATGATACAACATTATAGGTGCAAGTAAGATGTACATGGTTGGAAAAAATATTATTCCAGGGGGGTAACGCTATAATTTCAAATAGGTGACATGATGAATTTTATACCAAATGAAATCCCGTGAAAAATGGGATTTATTGATGATAAATAGTAAGGGTTATGTAAACCTTTTAATATCGAACTTAAGAAACTTTCAGAAATTTTATACATTTTTGGGGGTGGAAAAGGAAGGTGCTAGTAATTCAAAAATGGNGTCACTAGAATAAAATAGATAATTGCTAATAAATTGACGTATCAATTTTTAACTACTTTGAACATCTAGATTGCTATAGAGCTTAGAAGTTATGTTGTACAAAAAATGTAAAACATATGCAAACGGTCTTCTGTATGATTTGATACAATAACTATTTATGTATACAATCTTCAAAACTTCAGGTTTCTAGCTCGTTTCATTCTTGAGCTATTGGACGAAGTAGTGATGGTCATTACTCTTTCTTCTGAAAAGCGATGACAAACATTAAGCAAGTGGTTCAACGAAGACTCGATATATATATTTTTTACTTTCCATAGTAATAAGTATCTTCTAATTTGCGCCATACTCTAATGACAAAGTTTGCGAACTCTAAAAAACGAAACTAATATCCATAAAGATCATTCGTTTTTTCTTTTATAATTTAAAAATGTACTCACCAGAATAAATAATTTGCATTACATACTACGGATCAGATCAAACACTTTTAAGAATAATGTTAAAAGAAATAGTCAAATAATTATTCTGACAATTTCATCTGTATATATACTGACTGTTATGTAGAATACAAAAAAAGAAAAAGACAATGATTAATTTTTTCTTAGGCAGGAATAAAAAAAAAAGAAATGCACTTATAAATATGACATTGGGCTCTCGAAGACACCATCATTTGCTAGTAACTACGAAAAAAAAGCTTTTACGTCATTAGTTAGAATCAACAATAGAGAAAGAACGAGTTGCATCTCGAACCGGTAAATGTTTTTTTCTTCTTCCATTTCTGTTGTGGAAATTGAGTCATGTTCTTTTTCTTCGAGCTTTACATGTGATTGTGCAACAACATTGTATGCTTTACGATTTTTTTATTATTTCTTTTTATCTACATAAAACGTAATTGTTAGTACGAGTCGAATACGATGATGAATATTATAAGCGCAAGTAACCTGTAAATTGAAATTTGTGATCATATAGTACTTTATTTTAAAGCTTTGGTACAACTTCATCATGAATGCATGCGATTGAAAGAAAAGTTTAGAAGTCTTTTTTAAATTCAGCACTGTCTCATGGATTTTTTTCATTCAGTAAGTGTCATAACAAGTGTTGTATGTAGAAATTAGTATCAGATGCTAGCCTTTATTGATATATGAAATCACAAACATATCTGGAAAAACAAAAAAATTCAGGAAAGAAGGTTGATTTTGTAAATTCTTTAGAAAAAAGATCTCGTCCACATTTATTTGAATAATTAGAATTCTACTCTTTATCAATTGAAAATATAAATTAAGATTAATTTTTACGTCAAAGAAAGCAAATGTAATTCAGATTTATTTGGAAGAGAGTCCACTAAAACTATTATGTAANTGATTGAGAATCTCTTGATTCTGTTTCACTCCTTCCAAAAACAAATCTGATTCTTCGATAGATAACTTAACTTGCGAAAAGTCTTCTGCCAATTTTTGAAGTTTAATTTGACATTGAAGTGATTCATTGCTGAGACGTTGTCCATCATCATTCAATGTCTCGATGCCACCTGCCAAGATATTCAATGTTTCATACAACTCCTGCAATTGAGCTGATGCAGGATCACTAGTTGTTGCACTTGTTGTTCGAGCAACATCTGTGTTCATTTGTCTATCGAGTAATTGTGATCTCATTTGACGAACAACTTTAAGTATTGCGTCTTGATGTGGTTTCGTCAAAAAATGTTCTTCTTTTTTGCCACGAATAATCTAAAATAAACAAACAGATTTTCAAAGATCACTTTGAACCAATGAATAAAAATACCTGTTCATTACAACCAAAATCTTTCAACACACAAATGATGGTCAGTTTTTGACATTCCAAGACTTTATGTTCATTGAGTTTGTTGACTGAGTTGAACTGTTCTCCACAATGTTCACATTTTGGATTTGGATGAGATTGATCGAGATGCTCCTTTAGAAGAAAAGAATAAAATGTTGAGGACTAGAATGAGTATAGGATATGTTACTTGGTAGTTATTTAATAGGCCACTCCATTGACAAAAAATACATTCGATGAGAAGCGATAGCATATCACTTTTGAAACCTCGATCGATCATTACCTAAACAACAAAACATTGTGCTCTATTGAAAGAAAAAAATGATATCTTACTAGATTGTGTGGTATTTCTGTTTGACATTGTGGACATGTGATTGTTGTTCTAAAGAAAATAATGAAAAGTATGAAGGCTATTTTCTGGTGAAATTTACCCTTGTTGAGTATTGAAACATGATTGACATTGTCGGTGACCGCATATGCTCAGTTGTACAGGATCTCGTAATATCAAAAAACACTTAGGGCAAGTGTATTTTGTATCTAGAATATTTTTGTTTCTTACATCAATTCCAACCATTTTTTTAAAATTCGTTTAAAAAATAATTCCTGTATCAGTGTAAACTTAAGCAATAAGTTCTTTTATAACACAATGATTGGTGATATCTTGAGCCTGTTTGAGATATATGAATTCAAATGCACTTGAATTGGAGAGTAGCGTATGAAAAATGAAGAAAGTGTCTGAGTTATCTAGAACAACGAAAATATTCAAAAACTAAGTGTTAAATATATTATCTAAAATGAAAATTTGAATTATTAAGTGAATTTGTAGTCCAGATATGAGTGCTTATGTTTAAAAAAAGAAGCTGCATTTATAAATGAAATAGTATGTATTCAGTGGCCATCATTTGAAAAAGCGTCTATTTCTAACAATGTATTCTTGAAAATTTCAATGATCACTGAATGATCGTTCGTGAAGATTGCATATATATCAATAGTTCATTGAAATGCTATCCGCCAAATCATGAGAATGAAACAAGAAGATTTGAAGTGTATTCAATTACTATAGCAATAAGAATGAATCGAATAGTGACTGTTCATTTAGAAAATATTCAATTGATTACTATTATACTGATGAAGTTCTTCTAAGGGATTTCTTATCTATAAATATCATGTTCATATCGATGTGTATATCTGTGTGTCAGTGTGGGTGTGGGTGTGTGTTTGGATGCGAGTCTTATTGTTACACATATCCACATGCATTAATCAGCCGAAAATGTTACAAAAGGTTTATAATTATTTTAAATGACGCGTAAGAGTGTCAAGAGAGAAAAATTTTACATCAGCACTTTGGAGTGCATTACAAACGATAAAGTATGAAATATGACGTTTTGATCCAGAATGATGAAATATATCAGCATTTAAAAGATTGAAGATCGTATTCGTTTAATAACATCGTGGGCTACGAGTAAACACATCGGCTAGGCATTAATTAGAATTACATTAACTTTTGTCGTGTCGATTTCAAGCCTCATCGCTCGAGAAGATGACAAAGCACGAAAATGATGCCAGAAATAATGACAGATCCTATATTTTTTATTATCTTTTTTTTGCATGTAAAGACAGGAGACTATCGTTTTGAGTAAGAGCTTTTTCTCATGTAAAATCACCATAAGGTGTGGATGTGAGTTTGAATGTGAGTCTTTTTTTTTTACACACACCCACATCGACACCCACACACTTACACTCTTCAATATATGTTTAGACACCTGTGTGTATGCTTTTTCTCATCATCTGTGCATCTCGTTCTTCTTTCACATTTAATAATTTTATGGATAAGATCACTGTGAAGTCTAATTTTAAATAATTATTAATTAAAAATGTTGAGAATTTAGTGAGAGTACTTTAAATTTAGTCAAATGTTCCACGACAACACCATCTATATGCTATAAAGAATTACTTATAGCCTGCCAAATAATATAAGAAACACCATTAGTTTATTTATTAAGGAACTAATTAAATGATAGTTGAAAATTTCACACTCATAAACAAGTTTCTATTAATATAACTTTGCTTTTCAAAAGAGACAGTTATTCATGAAGATCGATGTGTCAATTCGAAGAGCCTCTAAAAATAGAAATATTCGATTAATAGTGGTAATATATTTGGATTTCTGGTAACTTACTCGAAAACTTAATTGTTCACTTTGAAATGTAACATGATAACTTTTCCGTTAAATATCAGCATATATAATCAAACTAGTCTATTTATACGAATGTTCGTACAATCACACAAGTAATTTATGAAATTTAATGTTTTCAACAAAAAAAAACCAAACAGAATCAAGAGAGTGAGCGGACATTTGGAAAAAGAACTATCCCAAGTCAGCTCAAGAACTTAGAGAACAAATATTATTAACGTAAGAAAATGTAATGACGGTGATGACTTCGTAGTAGTTCTAGAGTGATGTTCTCAGGATTGCATAGATAACCAACAACTGCATCATGTCATAACTAAATGCTTAAAAATGTTGGATTTTATAAACATTTCGTCGTAATTCTTTAAATTCAATGACAACCTATATAATTAGTTATGAACTATGATCTAATTCATTGCAATGACTCTTTTAAATGTTGAACAAGTTTTTCTACATGAAGACAAAAATTGAAGTTACATGGAAAACAGATTAAGTAATAAGTACATTTTTACTAACGACTTTTGGCAAAAATTATACTTTGTCACTATCTGTTTCACACACAATCTCATTTCTCATCTTTTTGGATACAAATATTTCGAAATTCAAAACAGTCACTAGAATAAAATAGATAATTGCTAATAAATTGACGTATCAATTTTTAACTACTTTGAACATCTAGATTGCTATAGAGCTTAGAAGTTATGTTGTACAAAAAATGTAAAACATATGCAAACGGTCTTCTGTATGATTTGATACAATAACTATTTATGTATACAATGTTCAAAACTTCAGATTTCTAGCTCGTTTCATTCTTGAGCTATTGGAAGAAGTAGTGACGGTCATTACTCTTTCTTCTGAAAAGCGATGACAAACATTAAGCAAGTGGTTCAACGAAGACTCGATATATATATTTTTTACTTTCCATAGTAATAAGTATCTTCTAATTTGCGCCATACTCTAATGACAAGGTTTGCGAACTCTAAAAAACGAAACTAATATCCATAAAGATCATTCGTTTTTTCTTTTATAATTTAAAAATGTACTCATCAGAATGAATAATTTGCATTCGATACTATGGATCAGATGAAACACTTTTAAGAATAATGTTAAAAGAAATAGTCAAATAATTATTCTGGCTATTTCATCTGTATATATATTTACCGTTACGTAGAACACAAAAAAAGAAAAAGATAATGATTGATTTTTTCTTAGGCAGGAATAAAAAAAAGAAATGCACTTATAAATATGACGTTGGGCTCTCGAAGACACCATCATTTGCTAGTAACTACGAAAAAAAAGCTTACGTCATTAGTTAGAATCAACAATAGAGAAAGAACGAGTGGCACCTCGAACCGGTAAATGTTTTTTTCTTGTTCCATTCCTGTTATGGAAATTGAGTCGTGTTCTTTTTCTTCGAGCTTTACATATGATTCTGCAACAACATTGTATGCTTTACGATTCTTTTTTTTATTTCTTTTTATCTACATAAAACGTAATTGTTAGTACGAGTCGAATACGATGATGAATATTATAAGCGCAAATAACATGTAAATTGGAATTTGTGATCCTATAGTACTTTGTTTTAAAGCTTTGGTGCAACTTCATCATGAATGCATGCGATTGAAAGAAAAGTTTAGAAGTCTTTTTTAAATTCAGCACTGTCTCATGGATTTTTTTCATTCAGTAAATGTCATAACAAGTGTTGTATGTAGAAAATTAGTATCAGATGCTAGCCTTTATTGATATATGAAATCACAAACATATCTGGAAAACAAAAAAATTCAGGAAAGAAGATTGATTTTGTAAATTCTTTAGAAAAAAGATCTCGTTCACATTTATTTGAATAATTAGAATTCTACTCTTTACCAATTGAAAATATAAATTAAGATTAATTTTCACGTCAAAGAAAACAAATGTAATTCAGATTTATTTGGAAGAGAGTCCACTAAAACTATTATGTAATTATTCTGCAAACTTATGTTTTGGCTATGTTCAGGTCTAATGAGAAAAATGCCCGAACTATTTCTGAGCTATCAACTCTATCTTTTGACCATAAGGAACTTTCAATGACACTCAGAACAGATTACAAGAGTGTGTGCTTATAACACATGGTTAATGAGATACGATCATCCTCATACTCAGAAGAAAATGTGATTTTTTTCACAAATGTTTTTCTGCTGCATATCTATCTTGTCCAATCGTATATAGTAGATAGACCAGACATTGATTTGTTTGAAAAATACCCATCCTAGAAGGAGATTGGTAGAGAGGACAGGGTGTAGCTGTGGATGTTGGATGAGGATGATTGTCTCATCTCCACTCAAATTCCACACTCACACACTATTGTCAATCGAATAACATCACTTTGTTTGTCCGATAATGATGATACATCTGAACAAATAAAACAATTTTNTCTTCTATTTAGATACAGTTAACGAACAAGTCTAATAATAAGAATCAATTTATAAAATTATATTGCTTTGTTTTAATTTCGATATATTCGTGGAAGACATGTAATGGTACCAGTATGGTTATAAAATCAATTATTTTTTTGTTTAGATTCACGCGAAAAATAGATGTGATCCTAAGAATATATTTAAAAAAATCATTTTACTTTTTTCACGTTGGCTTAGCAAACAGCAGATCGCTGAAAAAGAATCATAGTACCGAAAGTTGGTAAAAGATTAATAGAACGGTAATATTTAGCATTCTTTTTAACTCTACATTAAATTTTGATAAACCTTTAAAGAGTTTGTGATAGTACTCGTTTTGGACAGTGTAGTCTCACCCGTAAAAGTTCTTCCGGTTGGTATGTCAGCTTCTGGTTCTGTTTTCGGAATCCCTACCGACCTGATACAGATCTAAGGAATAGGCATGTTCACAAGTCTCAATATCATTAGAAACTAGCGAAAGCGAATGTTCGAGTAGATTCCATTCGTTGGGATTGGAATACTGGGGAAGAAACGGAGAACTCCGACACCTCTGCTTCTGACTCGTAAACATTTGTTTATCGGCAGATCAATTGACCAGAAATCTGCATCGGTATCAGTGTCCACCTCTGATCTCAAGTACGACTCTTCCAAAACGACTATATTATGACATTTGATTCCATAGAATGTTCACTAAAAGGGGTTCTACACTAGCGGTACTCATATTAGCCGTAAAAGAAATTTTGAGGGTATAAGAATTGTATCGCATCGTAACACTGGTTTCTATTACGTGAAACGTAGCAAATTCAAAATGTACCAATGGCTTACTCCTGTTGATGGATATTTCAACAGATGGAAGGGCATTTCTGATTTCAACGATTTTATAACTAAGCTTGCTGAAAGTACCATTGAATATTTGGGAATATGCTGTTTCTCTTTCTGAAATTGGCAATCATGTTCCACTTCAAAACATACATACATTTAAGTTTTCTTCTACCATTGTCAGAAGACTTGCTACTAACGAGCCAAAAAACTTGACGAATATAGAAGTTACCCTAGTCTCATTCGTATTCATCCCTTGAGAAATCCTGAATCTCAAGGATCTCACCAAATTTTCTTCCAGATGTTGCCTCAGTTGCTGATAACTCCTGTTTCCAGGATTTCTTCAGGTTGCTGCACAGAGTGTTTTCTCAATGATGAATGCAAGATTCTCTCAGAATTCGATCAAAATCTTGTATAAAATTCTGACAGAAGTCACAGAGAAGATTGTCTAACAATCTAAAAGGTTTCAAACCAGATCTAATCTGAGTACTGGTGCGACGATTCGATTAACTATTGCCGTTTAATCTGAAAAGCATCACAACGACACTCCAATTGAAAGATGACTCACTGAATGAGACTGTTATTCTACCTCTGATGAACTCGCATTCACGCCCAGAACAACATATTGTCTTCGGAATCATTCTCGGTTCAAAAGAGGTCATCTATTACTAAATGTTCTGATTGAATCGTATTTTGACTAGTGTTAGTGTGCGGAAATTGTGTTTCTACGGGGGTTTTTCATGAACTATCAGTTTTCTGAACGATTTCTGATTTAAAACACTATGGTAATCCACTAAGGATCTTGAAATATCGTGATTAAACAATTTTTCAGGATTTACTCGTTTCCTCAGAAAAAGAAAGCGAATCCCTGAAGGATCCGAATGGCATCTGGTAACGATCTAAAGCTGAGTCTCCAAGCGCTCTCGTTGAAGCACTAAAATTTTGGTACCTGTAAGAGTTCAGAACTTGCCACACGGGCAAAATCGACTCTAATAAAATAATTCAAATCTTTTTCTTAGCACCATTTGTCTAAATTTATATAAAATTTATCAGGGTATTTGCTTGATCAAAATAATTTTGTTTTGGTATGTTTTCATAAGAAGACTTTTTACTATTATTAAATTACAACTCTATGGACATTTACAATACAAACTGAATTTTGAAAAAAAGACGACCGACGTTTTCCACGAACGGGGACTTCTGGGTTCTACAAAACGAAAACAACTCCTTACCACAATACAGGAGAGGTACAGTATAACCTAATCTACTGAAATAGAAGAATACATCCAACGACTCATAAAGAACAACCTAAATAAGCAACGGCCACTGTTTCAACGACTCTTCTTTAGAAAGCAACACGCACACATGCTGCAAGGGGCTCTACAAAAACGAATCACAATAAAGCCAACGGTAGGACGCCACTATCTGACTCATGAACGTATGCGAAATTCATGACTCCCGATGAAGCTGTTCCTTCAGCATTATTCATATCAGCGATGTTGGTGTATCTGTTTTACAATTGGGAGACCCGGAGGCCTTTAAGACTACTTATAATATTATTAGATATAAACCCGCCTTTTTTTAGAGATGGGAAGACTAGAAAGTCTTTGGGGGTCTTTAGAATTATTCATTATAGTAATAGCTATAGATTCCCTAAAAAAATGCGATCTATCGCTTTTGATATGATGAGTAATTCTAAAGACTCCGAAGTCCCCAATTTCGTTTGAAAATCGAGTGTTCTTTTTTTTCAAAATTCAGATTGAAGCTAAATACCCGAAAGTATGTAAATTACTTTGTTCACTATAACTTCATGATTTCAATAGTTTTTCATTTAATGGATATGTTTAGTCTGCGGCATATTTCCCGGTAAAAGCTGCTCATAGTTTTATTTATGCATGAAATGGTACGATTAGGTCAGTGGCGAAAATATTTTGAAGAAAATTGCATTTTCACAAGTTTTTGGGATAATTTTTATTTGTATAAAATTGGAATAGAAATATGTGAAACGATTCAGTCAGGTTAGCTGATCAATATGTATACTGGAGGTTTGGTGATACATATTCTATGTATTCACTTGTTTGTATTCTGTTTAGAATAGTCCGCAAGGGTTCTGCCAAAATATGGCAAAACATTCTCAAATAAACCCAGTAAAGTCGCGCAAAGATCCTGTTAGAAAAGTGGCAACATCCCAGAGAAAATCGAAATAAACGTGGCAGAATGTAAACGAAAATTTTTTCCATTGTGAATCACTGAAATCCTAGCGAATTCCTGAGCTAAAAATAGTATAAAACTGGTCATGATCATGATAGGCTCTTGAAATTGCGTCGATAAATACTTTTTTCAGGATTTAGTCATTTTCTCCGGAAAAAATTACATTCATGAAGGGTCCGAAGTGGACTCGTTAATAATGTGGCACGGAAACATAAAAGGTTTCCCCTAGGGGATCGCATATAACCGAAAAGTTCTGAGAATAATGCGAAACTTACAAATACTATGATGAGCGTCCTGTATGTGAACTAGCTGGTCCGTGTTTGCTCCTTCTATAACGTTCTGAAATTGTTTCTCAGAGTGAATGGACTGCTTTCAAGTGATACAATAATAAAATTATTGAATACTTGTAATATCTCGTTATGATAGAACAAATCCTACAACAATCTTAAAAGTTAAATCAGTTCAAGGATAATACTCGCTCTGAAGATTCCTTGTCCTGTTTGTTTTTTTCACATATATTCTCAAATTAACAGGTGAGTCAGGATAAATCAGCCGTGATTGTTTCCTAGATATGGTTTGTGGCTATGGCGGCACACTCGGCCGTTAAGCACAGATGGGAATGTTCCTTCTAGTCTAAATAACTTAAGGCATCCATCCGGATTCATAACAAAAGCTCTGCGGTTCGAATTTCAAGCAGGACCTCTTTTTCGTCATTCTGCTGGCTTATATATTTCCTTACGTTGGAACTCATTATGACTCAAATTTGGTGCTTACATATATGTCTGTCAGTTTTTATTGTATCGTAACAGATTTTTTTCAAAAAAAATTATTGTTGAAGTCTCTATAAAGTCCTGCAGAAAAGATCAATACAGATATAAAAGAGCAAAATTATCATAATAATACCACGAGGATATATCAATAATGACTTTCAAAGTGAAGAGAACTAGTCCATGTCTTTCATACTTTATTTTACTATTCTCTATATAAATTATCCGAAGTATCATTGTTTCAGAGTGCGTCTAGCTTCACATAGTATTATTTAGTGGCATTTACACAAGCGAAATCTTGCTCCAGCAAAAAACACTAGTATAAATTGCTTGCATTTTTCACACGCTTGAAAACACGATGAAAAACAGGAATATTTTCGAAAATTCATAAAAACTAACATTTATGTACATTCAAAAGTGTATCTTTCACAGATGAACACAAATGTTTGCTTAGTTTGTCCATATGGTTTGACACTGAAAATTCAAAGAGATATCGAACGAAAAGCTAAGGAATTATTTATGTTCGGGCATCGTTGTCTTCTAGTACTATGAGCGTGCTATTAAGCGTAACAAAATTGACTGCTTTTCACTTATGATCGTTGGTTGAGCCCGAAAAATACACAACAGAATTCCAGAGATAGAGGCATCTCAAAAAACCCTCAGTGTATCAGTCCTTTGTGTTCGTTTCCTTTTTGTGAAGAATCTTTTAAAATTTTTATCTTCATCGTAGAATTTGAACACTGGTGTTTTAGGAGGCGAAGGATGTTTCCGAAACCTGCCGGCTTGATACCTGTGGATATCACAAAACAGCTACCATCCTATTAAAACTATTTACGATGAAGGCAGTATCCTAAGCATATCCTTTTCTGACTTCTTCGATTGCCAAAAAGAATACAGTTCTAAACAATGTTTTTCTACAGTGGAGCTCACATAAAGTATTGACAGTAGTTTATTCTGCAGGCTAAGTGGACAGAGTGACATTTGAATATTGAATGGCTGCTATTCATTCCACACAAAATTTCCCAAGATTTTTGTTGGTAGGAAAAAAATTACTATGACACACAAACAATAATACAAAAGCTTAGAAGGGAACATTTCTGAGTGGTCTGCTCTGTTTGCATTCATATTGTGCCCATATGTAGGGAATCATTACAATAGCATTATCGCCAATGGATTCATGTTCTTGTTAAGACTTGACCGAAATTTCTAGTTTTTAGTGGATTTTTTCTCTATGGTGTTAGGTTTTGAATAAAATCGTATTTCGAACTTCGATGTAAAACTTTTTGAACATGCAGGCCATACTACGAATTACTCATATTCAAAGTTTTATCATTTTTCGACATTCCATCCTTGAAATACAAGTTTTCCAAAAAAGGTACAGTTCTATGGATATATAGTCTATAGCATTCATATTTTGAAAGATTCATTTGTCAGTGACCCAATGTTCAAGAATGATGAAATTTAATGTAGGTGACGTTAACAATGTGATCTAACGAATGATCATAACCCATTGATGATTTCTCAAACGATTCATTCTCAAGTCGAAAGAAACGGATTTTACAAGATGAAACATGCAGAACCCATGTAGGAGTTTCTGTTCTGATTGAACTAGCAGCTAATCCAGGTTTTCTCGTTTGTGGTCCAGGATTAATTGTACTTGCTCTTTTTAGTAAAACCGAGAAAAAGACATGGCACAAGTCGTGAGCGAATGATGGCTGGGAGTACTTCCGAAGTTCCCTATAGTGTGAAGGAAGAAAATATTACTGCGTGAGTTGAAAGGAACAGCAGGAGATAACATAAATTTGATCTTACCGTTTGATAGAGCATATCAAGTGCTACATGGAACACAAATGAAAACATCTGAAACGTGTCCCGAGTGAATACGGGCAGTCTGATAAATAGGAAATTTGCAGAAACTTTGAGGTCTCTAACAGGTTCTGAGTTTTACTTTACAGAAAAACTCCTGAAAAGAGTTTCGTGCAAGAAAAAATAGTTCTAAATCCCTCTGCAAAAGATTTTTTTGCTCGTTTTGAACCTTTTTTCAGGGCTTCTGATACTAGGTAAAACACGGAACTCTTCAGAAGCCTAAAGAGACTGTACACGTCCTTTATTTTCTTCAGAACAGAAATTGTTTGCATCTGATACTATCTTCACGAATGTTAAAACTTCATATATGAGCAAGTCATAGCGAAGCTTTAATGTTGAGAAAGGTTCAGATCGAAATTTGAGATATGATTTTATTTGAAAACTAACTTCCTATACGAAAAATCCACTAACACTAGAAGCTTCACACGAATTTCAACAAGAGCACGAATGGTTTAATGATTATTCTAGTCTAGTAGCCCCCTATACATGGGTTTCATATGAATGTAAAGGCAGCGTTATTTCCTTAGTGGTATTACTTAAGGATAGAAAAATCATCTGAATAGTGAGAAACTAAAAGAGCCTTAGAAAGAGACTGCAACATAAAAAGACTTACATTTGCTTCGTGCATTGAGGCGATAGGTTTTTTGATGATGAGTATGATACGTTGATAATGTATTGACGTTGTTTAGTAAAGAAAATGAAAGCATTATTTTGCTTATGTGCATATCGAAAAAAATGTTTGGCTTGCGTGCATTCAACCGTATACGTGGGATAGAGCATGATCATATACTATTGAGACACACTGCATTTTTTCTCATACAAATATTTTCATTCTTCTGCTTGTTCTATCACTTATCGATCAGGTAACTTAATTGACGAAGAGAGAAAGTTAATCGATGGTTGGAAAAAATGTGAATTATACTATGACTTTATTTGTTTATCTCCCTATCATTTCACAGAATAGGTAAAATATTGTTAGCGATGACTCAAGTCATCACTTTCTTTTATGCGCGTCTTGTTAAAAATGTGATCATATATCACATTTTTTTCTTTTTTTCTCTCATATATATACATTATTCTTTTTTTTTTCCTTCGAAAACAAAGTCTACAATACACACACACACTCTCACCCTCGTTCTCTCTCTTAGCCCTACAGACAGGCTAACAAATATGAATGCTTCACAAGCAATAGTATGCTGTGTAGTATCGTTGATTCTGTTAAAAGCCAGTTCAAACGTCCCGTATACCTATGTCAGAAAATATTGATTTTTTGTTAACTTTCTCTTTCATCCAAATCTCCGACCCACTAAATGTTAATAGGTCGGAAGGAATCAATTGAAAACTATGATCTGTAATAGCTGGGTTAGTAGAGTTAGTAGTCCTACCTTGTCTTCTAGGTTGACGTAGTACGGAAGGATATAAGTTCAGATGATGAATATGACTTTTATTCAAAGGAAAACGTGTCACCCAGATAACACAAAATACACAACAGACTGCTGGGGCATACTTGTTCATATCACTGAACGAGAGAGAGACAAAGAGAAAAAGAAAGAAAGAAAGAAAAATAATAAAAATAATAATAATATGAACATATTTGTATATATATGTCCAGGAAATATCGAACCTCACATAGGTTACGTAAAGGAGAACGAAAAGGAATGAGAAAGGTCAGCGGCAACTATGTAATATCTGTTGACGCTACCATTTTTAATACAATTTGTGGGGGTATTTTCTGCTTACGGTCATGTTTCTCGTCAAAGATGGACGTTTGGATGAAGTCTTCGACTCAAGATCGTTTCCAATTCCCGCAGAAAGCAGAGATTTAGTTTCAGCAGCTGCCTCGGCTACCATCGTCGTGTATATCCTTGTTTTGATTAAGATTTCTTTTCCAGTCGTGATTTTCGTTTAAGTCGCAGTTCAAATCGTCATTCTGCTATCCATCTCGGTGGGAAGTGAACCTCAGACAGAACTCACAATATCAACTTCAACCTTGATATCAAGGTCTATCGGAGTGGTTCTGTTTAGTGCAAGTTCTGTCAAACCTAACTTCTCGCTCACATTTCACTCGTTGTTCTGAACTATTCCAACGTTTTTCAGGGACCAGTACTCGTTTTTTGTAGCAGTTGCGGTCAATTTTTGTTCTCAGCTTGGTTCTCGGCTTCAGAATGTGCTTCGAGTTGGATTATGTTCTCAATTAGAATGACAGCTTCGAACCTAACTACAGTGCTCGTTGCAGACGTGCTTTGGGACAACTACTCTGGCTAGGTTTCGATACAGTTCGGGTTTTAGAACTGTACCCGATAACTCTCCAAGTTTGTGTAAGAATCTTGTAAGCCGCTTACGATTCTGTCACCCTCGAATTTTCTCTTACAAGTGAACATTCGCAGCTGACAAGCACAGCTCGCGCCCATGCTGTCTTGGTCGTTGAAGTTAATCATCTATACAATTATCTAAAAGAATTCGTGCCATTGCGGGTGTGGATGTGGGTGGGTGTGGGTGTAGAGGTGGGTTGTGGATGAGTAAGGGAAGAACGCCCACATCCACACCCATGTAAAATGTTCTTTATAAATAACTATTTTACCACAGATCTACTATTAAATCATCAAATATTTCGCGCATGGTCCGTTTTACGACGGCTAGTAATGAAGAAGAATTTCATGCAAATTCACTCAGAGACGACTGCATGAATTGAAAACATGTTCCAGAAAACATCATTAGTGGTACTCAATCTAGGTCAGCCTCAAAATATCAACTGTCATAGTCATCTGATCATTATCTTTTGACTACATGTAATCGATGCTTAAAGACAAAAACTATATTCATCAAAATCATTTATATCTATTAGTAAATACCATCGTGACGATCAACGTCTTGTAACTGGGCCTCGCTAATCCAAGCTCTGCATCAATAGACGAAAAATATCTTTTAGACTGATAGACATTATTCCACTAATGATTTCTTCTGGAACATGTTTTCAATCCATGCAGTCGTCTCTNTATATCCGGTAATGGGTTTTGACCAGGATCAAGCTACTGCCACCGCCGACGGACGTTGACGTAACACACCCATTTTTCGTCTCCAGTAACAATTCGTTTCACAAATGGCTCATGCTTCTATCGAGAAAACAATGAAGCACAAATTTATGCTCACTGAGCCAACTTGCCTATGGATAATTTCTATGGAACCCATTTCCGTACTTATGAATCTTGACGAAAGCACAAAGCGGACGATCCACTGTCATATATGAACAGCTGAGTTGTGCGACCAATTCGCGGTTTGTCTGACGTGGACTAGCGTGGAGCAAAACGTCCAACACTTCATCGTCAAAGTCCACAGGTCACCCAGAGCGAGATTTACCCCTCACACTGGTATCTCCGGAACGAAACTTGGCAAGCCAAGGACGACAAATGTAACTATCGACAGCTTCCTCACCATGCGTACCAGTAATAAACCTTGTTATCTCAGCTGCTGTTAAGCCCTGATTGAATTCGTAGAGCATACAGTGGCGAATATGAATTTTTTGTTCATCAATTTAATTTCACACAATTAAACGTTAAATTTGTTTAAACATGAAAGGCTTTATATCGAGAGATTGAGATAGAGAGGAATCAGAAGCATGGGGAAAACTCGCAGAAGATGGCTGGAAATTTCCCAATAATAACTAAAGATTTCAAAGTTATCACAAAGAGATAACGAGGAAAGAACAGGTGGACATGTCCAATACAATCAAATGAGAGGAAGGGAAGAACCAGTGACGACATTCACAGAATGAAAACGAAGAAAACGAAACGCTATTATCAAGGCATTTCAACATACACAAGAATTCTATGTGTACTAGGTGGGTAAAAATATTATTCCAGGAGGGTAACGCTATGATTTCAAATAGCAATCATAAAAATTTTTATACCAAATTAAAGCGCGTCAAAAACGGGATTTAGCAGTACTAAATAGTAAGGGATATGGAAACTTTTCTATATTAAATTGAAGCAATTTTCAAAAATACTATACTGTGTTGTCGCAGAAAATCGGAGTTATGAGACAATTTAAACTAGATCTGTTTTCAAATGTTGACATATGACAAGGAAAGTTTTATTTTTATTAAAGTTCAGTGAATATAATCAATAATCAGTATGACGACCGTTAGCATTCTTTACAGCACAAAGACGTGACGGATACGAACATAAGAGAGTTTCAAATAATTCAATATCCGTTTCCATATTTTTCAGAACATCTGAAATGTGTTTCTTCAAAGTTTCTCCTCGATAACGATCATGTTCCGTTTCTGACAGCATTTTTTTTCAACTTCATTTTTAATTACTGTTCCAATATGTTCAGCTACATTTAGATCAGGCGAGTTTCCGTGCCAAGTGTCATTTCCCCAGATTTTGATGTTATTGTCTTGAAGCGAATGTTGAGTCATATTTGCTCTCATGCATGATGCTTTGTCATGGGCAAATATTACTTCATCCGGATCGATAACATTTTCTTCATTTTTTTGGAAATGGTATCACAGGTTGCATTAGAATTATATCACGAAAATATTGGCCCGTCCAAGATTCACCTTTGTCTTTGATAACCTAATGTAACTTTTTGGCAGTAAAAATCCGAAAAATCCCAATACACACTTGATTTTTAACCATTTCACGATATCTTTCATCGTGTTCTATATCTTCAATACTTTTTGCCCAGACTCGATCATTTTGATAATTTGGTCTGCGAACGATCCAGACATAAAATTCATCTGATGGCGAAAGGTGTAGAAAGTCTTCTTTAGTCCAGTTTTTTAACCAATCGCAGAACCACAATCGATTAGAAATATGAGTTTCTGTTTTTAACGGTTTTGGAATAACATGAAAAGGCTTTAGTCCTTCTCTGGAACGATAATTATCGATG
>CAJNSZ010000760.1:17047-44327 GCA_905329745.1 Rotaria sp. Silwood2 | reverse complement strand
ATTATTTTTATAAAGTTTTATATGTTATAGAAAGTTGATAATTTATTATTATTAATGTTCGATATTGAAAATATAATTCATACTAGAATAAAATTATAATTTATAATTTATAAATAAATATCTCATTAATGATATTGATGACTATCATGCTTATTATATTTAATCAAACATATTATAATCATATGTGTATATATATTTATTTTAATAATAAGAATTCTCAACTTTCTATAACATATAAAACTTTATAGAAATACTTAAGAAAAGTATGAACAATTATAATTCGTTATGCTTATTATTTTCTATTAACTAGAACAAGAAAAAAAAATCATATTCAATTAATTTTAATTTTTGTTTCCTCTCATATATTTAAGATTCATGTTTACTTGTTAATAATTTATTAAATCTTCTATTTAAATAAATTTTATCATTTAATTAGATAACCAAAAAAAATTCAACAATACAATAAATAATCTGCTAGAATTTGTTCAATTATTTCGAGTTGATTAGTAAAGTTAAATGATTATAAAAATATCTAACTTCATTAAAATCTAATTAATATGAATTAAAATTAATTGAATAAGTAAATCAATTACAATATAAATAGACAATATATTTGATGTATGATATGAATTAAATAAAAGATAATTATCGATTGTCACGAATAGTTATTATTATATGAATATAAATTAAAGAATTATTTAATTATACTTATTAATGAAATATTTAAAGATTTTTTTTATCAAGAGACAATTATTAATTGATTTCTAGTTAATCATAATTTAATAAAAACTAAATAAAAAGAATTTTCTTTTTTAAAATAAATGTTTTCATAAGAGAAAAATTAATTTTCAAACGTTTTTTTTTACTATTTTCTATCCTATAAAATACAATTTTTGTAATAATATATATCTTTCAGATTTGTGATATCAATCAACTACGTTTAATATTTGGATTTCAACAAAGAATTATATGAAAAGATCTGATACTTTCACAACAAATTTCTCTAGTTAAAATCATCGATATTTGAGATTGTTTAAAGAATAATAATTGAAATATTCTTCAAAATAAATATTTACTATTTAAAATAAGTTATCTCTTTTTTTTTTATATTAAATATTGATTAGATATTTTTTTTATAATTCTTATGTATAAATAATACTTAAAACTAATTTCATAGACAATAATCTTGTTGAAAATAAATCGTGGATAACAATCAATCATTAGATTAATTTAACAAAATTTTTCTTAACTTAATATGATAAATATATTAATTCGAATTATTTCATCATTGATGGATTATTTACAAAAGTAACTAATTGAGTACGATCAACTTTTTTTATCAGGTTGATTTCCTTTGTGAAAACTGGAATATCAACTGAAGTAAATTAAGTTTTATCGAAAAAGATGATGATTGTGAATATTTTTGCAATAATTGAAGCACAGTAATAAAATAGTTAAATTTTCGAATAACTTTTATAATTTGTGATACTTTCAAAAGATTTTTTCATTTGTTGACATTTTATTTAATCTTAACATAAAAAAGAAATCTAAATAAATATATATTTTTTCGTTTAACTTGAAAAGATTAAATTATTAAGATCATTTTATATAAATGAATGTTTAAACGAAGTTCATCATATTGACTAAAAAACGAATGATTGAACTTTTGTTGATCTTAAAACTATTAGAAGAAAATAAATATCTTATTGATATCTAACTTATATTAAAGATAAAAATAACAAACAATTTCTATTTTCAATTTATGTTTAAGCTAAACGATTAAATATTAATATTAATAACAAATTATATTTTATCCTTTAAAATTATTAGAAAAGTTATTTATTATTGTTAATCAATAATTAATTTCATATATAAATTAACATTATTAAAATAAATTTTGCTCAAAAAACGTAAGAATAAAATCGATTTATGTATTTAAATGCAAAAACAAAAACTAGCTATTTAACATCTCTATAAAGTACATACTTACTAAAATTTGAAGGATTTCCTTGACGAACATAAATATGAAGTAATGACATAATCAGTATCGTGGATCTTCGCTTGAGAGCAGAGATCTCAATTCAAAAACTTCTGGACAGTGAAATTGAACTCAAAGAATGAGTTTCTATGAAACAAAAAAAATTCTCATTTTTCTGAGTCCAACCAGAAAATATTTCATGTTTTTAATCATATATTATTTTGAAGAATGTCCTTGTAACCTACATCTAATTTCATCCATTCAGAAGTTCTGGTGTTGAGTAAGTTCAGAATGTTTAGAAAAAATTGTCTCAGAAATTCCAAATACCATAACTATTGAATGGATAAATATTTTTAAATGAAATTTGATGTAGCTCATGAAAACATTCTTCAAAATGAGATCTAATTAAAAACATGAAGTATTTTCTGGTCGGACTCAGAAAATTTTTAAATGTCTTCTTTTTTCATAAAAACTCATCATTTGAATCCAATATCAATGTTTAGAAGTTTTCAATTTGGATTCATTCTATTAACCGGAGATTCATGATACTGATAAATACTGGTTACACCAATAATATCAGGTTAATGTTATTTTAGTTGTTGTTTTTTATTCAATATAAATTAATATTCAAAAATCAATATCATTTATAAATTGAACTAGAATAATCTATTATATATATACACACAAACAAATTCTTCTTATTATAAACTTGTTTTATTTAACTTATAAAGTATATAGGAAATTGTATCATGTTTAATAGAACCTTTCAATAATAAAATTTCTATGATTATAAATGCATAACTTTTAATTAATAATGTTCCTTACATATTTAATGAAACATATACAGTAGCGGATAAAAGTCTCCATCCATCTATAACTTTATCAGATGCTTTGATAAACTGGCAATTGTTTCACTGCTAAGCAGCTCACATTAAACCCTGATTATGAGCGTCATTTAAATTTCAACAACTTGAAAAACTCAACTTATTCCTATTATTGAATTTCATGAATGTATAGAATCACTATTTTCTTTTCGTCTTCTCAAGACCAGAACTTCAGCATCGATTGTTGGATTTTTTTCGCGGTTGTATACCTAGGGAGAAGAAACGATTCTACAAATTTCGATATATGATTCAAAAAGTAAGCTGTTCAGATAGATCTACGGTAATCTATAATCGGTGACCTATAGCATGAGCAGTATTTGCGCATCGTATATTCCAAATGAGTACCGGCTTATCTTAACATATAAATTTCTGAATCATATATAAAAAGATGTAGGCTTGTCTTTGCTTCTCACAAACACGACCATAAGGAAAATCCAACGATGAAAGGCGACACTCTGCTCTTCAAAAAACAAAAAGTCAAACATCACATTTTTTGAAAATCGGCACCATATATCATCAATAATTGAAATTCTTACGTTATTGAGAGTCAGGCTAAGTTTTGGCTGTGCTGTTGATCAGGGTAGGGTGTATGAATATATGCAATGAAACAATTACCAATTTTTAAGAGCATTTGACAAAGTTATAAAAGGAGGGGAAATATTAGAGTCCTGCAGGGTAACCCTACCCTACCCTACCCTACCCTACCCTACCCTACCCTACCCTATTAGGGTAGGGTAGGGTTAGGGTAAGAAAACGTTAGGGTAGGGTAGGGTTAGGGTAAGAAAACGTTAGGGTAGGGTAGGGCTAGGGTAAGAAAGCGTAGGGTAGGGTAGGGTGAGGGTAACAAACTTTAAAGTAGAATATGGTAAAGGCGGTGAAACAACTATTTAAAATAGAACTAGAATGCCATTTATGATACTAAGATTTTTCGGTCAACTAATTTTTATGACACTTGTGACATCTATATGATTTAAAAGACTAAACAGCTAGCTCATTAAAATGTATATTGATTGGATGGAACAACGATAAGTGAGTGGACAATGGTCATTGCTTATTTATTGTTTTCACGTTATACCTAACATAAAGAAAGAAATTGGCTAAATTTTAATTGTTTTGTTGAATAACATTCGAGATATGTAATACAAAATGTCCACTAAATCATCTCGAAAAGATTTGGATGAAAAGAAGAAACGAATATTGAATTTATTGAATGAAGGAAAGTTAATTACAACAGAACAAGCCCCATCCTCGTCGAATGGTGAATTTTGGTCCAGTCTCTTAAGAATACGACAAGCAAATGATACACATGCATTTAAACCTTTTGTTCAATGTAATATATGCAAACAAATCTTATCATATGAGCCGAAAAACGGCACACATAGTCTTAGTCAACATGTTCACAATTGTTTAAAAAAACCAACAAGTTCAAAAACAACTAACTCTATTCAAAAATATTTGAAAAAAGATCCAAGTGTATCTCTTGAAGATAAACAAAAAATAACAATTGCTTGTGCTAAATTTTGTGCATTTGATATGCAATCATTTAATAGTGTGAAAGGTGATGGTTTTCAACAGCTATGCCAAAGTTTAATTGAACTTGGATACAAATTTGGTGAACTAAAAGCTGGTGTACCTTCTGCTACATTTGTTTTACCTGATCCTACAAATGTCTCAAGAAGAATCCAGTTTTTAGCAAATGAATATCGTCTTAAATTAATTCAAATATTGAAAGAAGATTTGAAAAACGTAAAACTTGTTGGTGTTTCATCTGATCTTTGGAAAAACTGTTATACGTCTGATAATTTTTTGACCATTAATCTTCATTATACCAAAGATAAAAGGCCAATTACATTTATGTTAAGCACGTTGTTATTTATTGGTTCAAAAACTGGTGATAATATTGTTCGAATGATGAAAAATGTTCTTATATCTTATGAAATTGATCCAGAAGAAATGCATATTATTTATTTAACAGATAGTGGTCCAAATTTTGTTTGTGGCTTGAAAGATGAAGTTCATTTAAGATGTGTATGTAAGTTAATGTAATAAATTTAATCTTAATATTTCTCGTTGTTTTAGGTCATGGAATAAATCTTGTACTACAATATTCTCTCGGTGAATTATGTCCAGCTGTTAGTTCTATGATAAAGGCATGTAGTGAACTGGTGGTGCATTTCAAAAGATGTGAATTAAATGCTTCACTCTCAACATCACTTAAACAGCAATGTGAAACACGTTGGAATACTATCCATGAAATGTTACAGTCAATAGAGTTCAATTTCAAACCAGTAAAAGAGATATTATTTAGTCGAAAAGAACATGATTTTTATATGGATAGAATTGATGAAGGTTTACTAACAGATTTAACGAAATTATTATCGTATTTCAAAATAGCTAGTGAACAATTGTCGTCGGATCAAGAACCAACATTACATCTGGTTCTGCCATGGATAAACAAGTTAAAAAGTTACTGTGAAATAAAAATTAATGATTCAGAAGTAATGAAACAAGTGAAGAAATTGATATTAGAACATATACAACAAAAGATTTGGTTAACTCAATTACACGAAATTGCCACATTTCTTCATCCATTGACGAAGAATCTTTCGGTATGTTGCGAACTCATCCAAGAGAACTCTTATCCAAATTAGGTTTCCTTGAAAAAAAGTAAATTAAATTATTTTTAGGTTTCATCGGAAGATAATATTATGAAAAATTTTTCATGCATTGCATTTTCTTTGCTTCGAATACACATTAAACTCAAAATCTGAATCCAAATATTAAATATCTTTTATCTTGAAAAGAAAGACTTACATATGCCAATAACTGAATATCATCTTAGTTCCCTATAGAATATAGTCATCAAATACCCTAATTAAATTTTTAATGTCTAATATGAGATCAAGAAATTGATGCGGCTATTGGTTGAAAAATAAAAGCTGAAATATTTGTTTTTTTGTTGTAGTCGTTCAGTCAATCTGAACGAGATCAAGTCCATCAATCAACACGAGAAATGTTAAAAACTGTTGGCATTATTCAACCACAACAATCATCAACAATTATTATAAAAAAGACAACAGAAACTAAAGAAAAAAAAAGAAACGATATGAAATTTCACAAGATGATGTTTTAATGGAATTCGCAAATGAAGATTAACCTGCATCAGATGAAGATGATGAGTACGATGAAGTTTATAATTATGCTAAATCAAAGTTGACTTTTCCTAAAGAAGAATCAGTATTACAATGGTGGGATAAATGGTCATTGAATTATCCACAACTTAGTGTATTAGCAAAATGGTTGTTGGGAATACCGGCTAGTTCGGCTACCAGTGAACGCATTTTCAGCGCAAGTGGTAGAGTTTTGGAAGAAAGAAGGCAAAATTTAGGCAGTGATATAGTTAACGATATTTTATTTTTACGAAATTTTCGAAATATGTGATATATTTGTATTCGATTTTGATTATGTGATATATTTATATTTCATTGTGTTTATGGGATATATTTCTATTTCATTTTGTTTATCATTGAAAGTTAATAAACTATAATAAAATATAATGAAAAAAAGTTTCATCCTAACACCCTTAAAAAGATAAAAATTTAAGGATATAGTAGGAAGGGATAGGGTTAGGGTATTAAAGTCATAGGGTAGGGTAGGATTAGGGTGTTATGGTCATAGGGTAGGGTAGGGTTAGGGTGCAAAGTCGTAGGGTAGGGTAGGACTAGGGTGCGAAGTCGTAGGGTAGGGTAGGGGCTAGGGTGAAAAGTTGTAGGGTAGGGTAGGGCATAGGGCACGAAAATTGCTTTAGGGTAGGGTTAGGGTACGAAAAAACCTTACCCTGCAGGACTCTAGGAAATATTTTCTCCAGCATTTTCTGAATAATTGGATTTCTCGAACTAGTGAAAATCTGTCGAATATTAAATGGTGCTCATGATCAAGGTTTAATGTGAGCTTCTTAGCAGTGAAACAATTGCCAGTTCATCAAAGCATCTGATAATGTTATAGATGGGTGGAAACATTTGTCCGCTACTGTATAATACGTGCATTATTATTAGTATTATTATTAAGATATAATAGAAATGTAGAAAATAATTCATCTAATATATATAATTGAATATGTTTTAAAACAAAAGAAAATTTTTTTTTTTTATAAAATAATTAGAGACCATAAATATTTGAATCTAATATTGAATTGTCTTGAGAATCAGTTGATACATGTCAACATTGATTAATAAAATAATTTAATAATACGAATAGTTTTATAGATGAATTGTTCTTTAAATTAATTTAGCAAGTATATTTGTATATATATACCGCGTAAATGTAACTAAGTAACCGTATTCACATAAAGATAAAAGATATGCTAAGATTCTTTAGAGAATACAACTGATCTCATATCTTAAATTTCGACTTAGATTTTATATTTTCAATCTTCGATGTATAAATACAGTCTTTGGTCTCTAAAAAGTTTAGTATTTCTAATCTATTTCAATAAAATGTTCTAATTGATATATTTTCGAATCTAATCATATTCTTGTATTTTGCTGGTTTCAAAAACAAATCAAAATAAAACTAAGAATAGAACTAGAGATGATGAAATCAAATATCGAAAAATCTTCATTCTTGAATTTTTAAATTTCAATAAATATGATTCATATAGTTTTGTTTTAATAATTTATTAATAAAAATTTTCATATCTATTAGATAACTTTGAATATTTAACCAATTGATGCGACATCAACTAAACTCTATCACAAACTCATTGACCAGATTGATTCCATTCACTTAAATTCTCCTACTGTTACAATATTGGAAATAATTTTCGATCATAAACTAAATCTATTTTATTTATTTGAAATTTTATTAAAAAAAAAGCGACAAACAAGAATTAAAAAATATTTTCAGTAGTGAATAAAAAATTGGACTAAATTGTTGATAAACATAGTAGAGACATGTTAGTATAGTAGATTTAACACTAATAGATGATTTATAAAAAAAATATCTAATTAGTTAACAAGTTTAATAGTGAATGTTTGTTTTTTTATAATTAATCATTGATTTTGAATTGAATTTCATCATTTATTTTATTTACTAAAATATATTGTTGTTCATTAATTTAAAAAATATGAACGTTGATTTATTGAATAAACTATTGTTTGAGAAAAAAAACAAAATTAAAAAAAAATCTTTTCATTTTTTTTCTCAATATTTATCTGTTTGTAATTCTTTACTAACAAAAAATTTTTCTATAAATTCAATTTGAGTTTAAATTAATAATTGATAGAAATAAAATAAATTTGAATATTTAATTATAATTTTAAGTATCTCTGATGAACTTTATAGAAAATTATGATTATTATGTTCTTAATAAAATATAATTAATATATCGTATCAATATATTAAAAAACAACGATTTAAATTGAAAATGAAATAATTTATTATTTGTCGAAGATTAATTGAAATATGTTATTAATATTTATTTAATCTATTTTTCTTGTATTTGTTTATTGTTTGATATTTAAACCAATTCAATAAATAAGATTTTTTATTAAATCATCAGAGTAAACAATTATTAAAGTTCTACTAGTATATTTTTTATGATGGTTAAAATAATTATTTAAAATAAAATTTGCCAAATACATTTATAATTAGAAAATGTTCTATAACTATGATATAACATATTGAATGAATATAGAATGAGAGATATCTAAAAATAATTTACTCATTGATTATCTATTTTACAATAAAATAATTTTTTTTATTAGTATTTGAAAAATAAAATCTAGAAAAATTTATTCTCACTCGATTTTATACTTCAACTATAATGATATTCAGTGAACTATCACGATTAAACTATTTGATTTCTTATTGAAATTTAATGATAAATAAAATATTATTATTGTTAAGTTGTATAAAACTCTACGGTCTATTAATTTCGAGATAATTTGTGTGTAAATGTGAATAAGGGTGGATGGAGTTTTAAACAATGTTTACTTCTATATACAAATACGTAGTCACACTCCAAACATCCCACCCTTCCATATAGAATATACGTATATTCTTAAGATATTTGGAAAATATTTTAAAAAGAATTCTCATAATCTGTTTATTTACTTTTGCATAGATTTAAATCATGATTAGAATAAAAGCGTAGAAAATCTTGAAAAATTATCGAATTTGTAGAGATTTTGTTGACTTTTGACATTTAAATCCTGTTACTATTTTGAGATGTACGAATTTTGAACTGATTCTTGGCAAGAGGCAGATAAAGTCTTAATGAAATACTTTCATGCATTCTTTCCGTGTTCCTCAATATTAAATTTTGAATACACTTCAAACGCAAGCCTCTAAAGATCTTAATTACATTCTTGTGCTTACTGCTGAGGATTTTAATCATAGTTGCACTACATTTTAAAGATCGAAAATACTTGTTCTTGAACAGATCCTTTTAGAATCCTGAAAAAATTTCACAATGATCAATCAATATAACAAAAAGAAATAGAAATTAGAAGGGATAGAATCTTGAAAAGATCTTTAGTAAAATCTAACTAAATCTTGATCGAAAACATTTTATAATTCTCGTCGAAATCCTTAATTCTCAGTTCATAAAAAGATCTGAGCATCAACTTAAAGATATTCTGAGTCGATCTTGGTAGAAATCATTACATTTATAGCATTGAAAGTATTCTTCAGAAATAAACAGCGATAAATAACATGAACAGTAAATTGTAAAGGTCCTAAGGTAATTCTTATGATTTATTGTCAACATCGTTATTAAAATTAGTATCGTCTTACAATCTAAAGAAATGTTCATTATTGAATAGTTTCAGACACGATCCTAATTGAAATTTGACAGTATTAGTCAGTTTATAATTATGAATGATCTTGTCATTTTCTTGCCAAAATCCTCTTTGATAATTCTGATAGGATTCTGCATTTTCTATTCAGAAAAAGACCTAAGCAGGATCCTGCTTAACTCTAAAGAATTCTGACAAGAAGAATTGTTACTATCCTTTCAGTATTTCTCGATATGCAATATACTTTTTAGTTTATGTCGAGAAGAACTTTACATTTTTTAATAAAACAGATTATACGAACAATCTTAACGATTTCAAGAATATCCATCATTCAAATTAGAAAATTTATTTTAGGAAAAAAAATATAAAATATATTATCTAATGATCATCATCAGTTATTATAAATAAATAATCCATTTAACTAGAAAATCTTAATTATTTAAAGAGAAATAGAAGTTCATAATATGTTTCATATTCAACTCATATACACAAGTTAATTTCGAACAAAATGAAAAACAACAAGTTGTAGAGTTAGATCACAATATACCAATCATTAAAATAGTTCAAATACTATTTTTTTTCAATTATATTAAATCCATTTTTTCGAAAATATATTGTTGAATACGAAGTAATTTTAGGAATAGAACTCTTGTAAATTATTTAAAATATCCTTCTCTGAGAATTTAATATTGTTAATATGAACAATTGGTATTAGTTTCGGAAAGAAATATATATATTTTTTTCTATCCACCTTAAACATTGTTTACTATTAGTCAAAAGAAGTAACATATTTTTTGTTTTCAATTCTCGCACAATTTGACTTAACAACATTATTACGAAAATGCGCTATGTCTTAAAAAGTAGATACTGATTTATGTATATTAATTCTTTTTAATCTCATATCTCAATTAAATTATCAGTTTCGACAAGTCTTGCATTTGTTCAACTCACATATATTTTCGAATAAAAATAGTGAGTGAAAGTTTTAAATTCAAGGTTCAGCGACTCTCTTTTTCCATTATAAAACTTAGCGAACAGGTTTTAAATAATGAATATGCATATAAAAACTTCATTCGCTATATAAATTAATCCTTCTTATAAGAAAATAAGTGTAAAATTAAAGAAAAATGTAGTGTTAAGAGTAGTGGCGTAACCAAGGTAGGGCTAGGGGTGGGGGGCTCAGCCCTACCACCCGACTTCTCAGCCCTACCACCGGTGTTAGCATCATCAGCTGAATCCTTTCACAAGCCCTACCACCCCATAGACCTCGGTAACCTGAGCCCTACCACCGGATATTTAAGCGTTGCTGAGCCCTACCATCGCCAAAATCCTGGTTACGCCGCTATTAATCATATAATGTTGATTAAAAAGGTGTGTAGTAGAAATGTCGAAAGGAAAAATGTCGAAAGAAAAATGTCGAAAAGGAAAAATGTCGAAAGGGAAGAACGTCGAAAGGAAAAATATGGAAAGGGAAAAATGTCGAAAAATGAATTTTAACACAAAAAGATGTGAAAATGAAAAATGAAAGAAACAACGATATCTCCCATCGATAACAACTCTAAATTTAAACAATGCATGTTTTCATTTCTTCTGCTTCTTACTAGCCCAGATTTTTTTGCCACCATTAGTAAAGATGAATAATAAGGGAAAGAGATTAAATACACAACTATATAGAAAGTAAATAAATAACTAAAGGGGTAATAGTATGGCAACAAATACGGTATTTTCAAATGACGAAACTAAACCAAATTCGAGCATATCATTTATTACATCAGAAAAAGGAAAAATTTTATTATTAGCAAATAAATATATTTTCAAACTGAACATAACAACAACTAAATATTGGAAATGTACATATAATGGTTGCCCAGGTTGAATCATACGATTCGTAAACGACCGTATACGATTAAAATACGGAGCGTAAACGGAGTATTTACGGGCCGTTTTAGTACGGCCAGTAATACGGCCGTATGTTCTATGCAATACGACAATATACGACGCCATAACGACTTACGTACGGCATGACGTCTCTCGCCGTAATACTGCCCGTGTTAAAACGCCCTCTTACGATTTAAAAACGGCCGTTTTAGAGTAAAATACGGTGTGAAAACGGTCGTAAGCGACACCGTTACCTCCACCGTTTTGATCGACATGGGTGGTCTTCTAAAATTCAGACAGATTTGAATGATAAATTACTTATAACAGTTGATGATCACAGTCGATCAACCCTACTTTGACAGAAAGGTTAAAATATCAACAGATAAAAATGTCGAAAACGGAAATAATGCATCAATGTGTGGGTGATGGCAAAGGAATTCCTTATTTCATAGACTACCATTTTTAGAATTGGTAACATTTAGTATTTCTATATTTGTTGTTTTCGACATTTTTACTCTCAGTCAAAGTAGGGTAAATCATCATATTCATCCTTAAGAAAAAGAAGATATCCAAGTTCGTGAATATCTTCTTAAAAATGTTTTTTCAAATTCTTCGTGCATACATTTTTTTCAATTAACATATATTAGTGATAGCATAAAAAGTACAAAACTTGTCTTCTATTTCAAGATTTTGCAACAAGAATAATGAGTCATTTTCTTAATGTATATTCTTTTCGACATTTTTCCCTTTCGATATTTTTCCTTTCGACATTTTTACCCTTCACTTTTTCGATATTTTTCCTTTCGACATTTTTCCCTTTCGACATTTTTCCTTTCGACATTTCTACTGGCAACCATTAAAAACAAGGATATCGAACAGAAATTAATATTAAATCAATTATATCATTAAATTTTTGTTCAAAGATTTTATCATTATATTCAATACCAAATGGAATAAAATTAATAAAATCATTTGTATTGATCACATTCATAAAATATAATAGAAGAAAATAACTAAATATTCTTGTTAAACTATTGATATGATGATATGATTATCTTTATATACATAATAGTCGTACTTAACTTGTTTTTGGTCAATGAGTCAAATATATGTAAATGTGTAAAAGTAGAAACTTTTATCTTTTGTTTTTAAAGATTATACGACTATTGTCTGTTCAATAAAAAGATGGCCGTGGGTATTTTTGTAATAACTTTCGATGGTAGAAAGTTTTGGATCTAGGGTAGGCTCAACAATTTTTTACAAAATTCGCATCAGAAAATTAAAAATATGGAGTGAGCCAACTTTTTTTGATGCCATCGTGATGAAACAAAGTTAGTATTTCTCATTTTGAACTCGTATTTTGTAATGTATAATGCTGATAGAGATAAGAAAAGTATTTGCAACTTATGTATCAAAAGACGTGCATTTAAGAAAAAATGTTGATAATTATCTTTATTGACTTTAAACTCTAGCAAGAATAGTTTTCCATCTGCTTTGCTGAAAAACAATAATATGCAAGCAGCAGTGTTCACAAAAAAGTCATTACATTATCAATGCTTTTTCTATGTTGGAACGATGTTGTTCTGTGAGAATATTTTTCTATGCTCGTCGTTTTCTCGCTCCATTTCTTATCACAATGGGAACTCCATTAAGTATTGGTGTTCCCGTATTTTTTCTCGTATTTGCATACACATACAGATATGTACATGTAGGTGACAACTTTTTATTTTTACGTAGCTAATCTACTGTAGCTCCAATCATAGTTATATTTTTAATTTGAAGTCGTGTCACGGTTATTCTACAATCTAAAAATAAAATTGGAATACGAATTCCTGGAGTCTTAAAATTAGAAGTGTAAATCAACGGCCTGACTCGCAGCTGTTGGTGGGACGAAAAAATTAACAGTTTTGAAGATTTTTCGATGCTTGAGTTCACTTGTCAACGATGCTTCTGTCTAGATTTTTCTTTATTAGTGTGTTCTCTACCATTGCTTTCTCTTTTTCCATCCTACATTTTCTCGGAAATAAGAGAAAATTAAAGAAATAGTCCAACAAATTCACTCGTCTCCACCGACAAACAGAAAAAGTTGAGTATTTTCAGTCGCTGTCGAAAGAAGAAAAAAATAAAGTCACACTTACACACCGCCGACCTATGAACTGATTTACGCTTCTGCTTACGGAAATGAAAATAAATTTTTTTCTGGAAATGAGAATGTAGGAAGAAGAATAACAATTTTTTTCCGAGAAAGATAGTTTAAGAACAAGATAACAAGTTTTTTTCCGAGAAAGAGAATATACGGGTAAGAACAGCAAATTTTTTCTGAGAACAGAAAGAAGAATCGAGAAAAGTTGCTCTCATAATACTAATGATTGGGTAATGTAAACATAGTCGCTAAAAGTGATGAAAGTCTTTGGCACCTACTAGCTGATATGACTCAGGGTTTTTTATGCAGTACTTCATCACTTTTAACGAGAAAAGTCTACGTTAAATCACTCGTGACCCAAGATTGGACATTTAGCCACACAAAACTAAAAGTGTTCTCAAACATAAGTTCTAGGTCTGTTTCAATAAAAGTTACGATTTGTTGCCGATACTGACAAAAAATCTTGACATCCGTACAAAACTTTTTATGTACTGCAGAAATCTATCAATTTGACGTAGTAGAAAACAAGTATTTGAGTGTACCATACTCTATATAATTGAAACCTATGATGAACTTTAGTCTAATGAAGCCGTGTGATTCCATTGTCCATGAATAGACCCTATCTAAACCTTCATTTATTCTATCCGCGTGCCTACCTAAGCCTTTAGGTGTCCAACTTAGAATAGGTCCGAGTATACTCAGTCTTTGTGACTGCTTCACTTATGGTTATGTTACAAAAGTGACACGAACGGTATAGTTGATAAAGTATTGTTCATGTATGCTCATTTTGTTTAGTTACATATTAATGTCTAATTAAGCTTCATTTTCTATTTTGTCGGTATATTTTGACGAACCGCTATGAAATGAGTAGCAAAATAAATTCCACATAATTATCATTTTTTAGTGTACTCAAAAAGGGAGCACACTAATAAAATCGGTCTGAGTGTTCGTCCGGCCGTCCGTCCGTATACACGATAACTTTTGAAAGGAGAGTGAGATCGCGATGAAATTTCTTACAGAGTTCAGTCCTCACAATATCTCGGTGGAGTTCGAAGATGAGAAGGATCCGTCGAGAAATGGCTGAGCTATCAAAAAAATTGTGATTTTTGACCAGACTATCCATGAGGGGAGGGGGATACGGGGATTTTTCGAAAAAAAATTTTTTGCCTATAATTATTCACAAAATACAGAAATCGACTCAGTTTTTAATGCTGATTCTGAATCTGATATTAGTTTTGAACCGAAATATAGTTTTGTGTACTAGAAAAGTGAGTACACCATAGAATAGTCAATGTGTCCTTGCCTCCGGTTGGTTGTTCACATGATAACTTTTGAAAACAGAGTCAGATTGCGATGAAACTTTCTACAATGCTTTATCTTGATAATATCTCGGTCCAGTTTGAAGGCGAGAAGGATCGACTAAGCCGTTTCCGAGTTATTGCAAAAATACTCACTTTTACCTATAGCTTTCTGTGGAAAAATAGACCCATCGCGGCTTTTGTGAAACACTTTTCCTATCATAGTCAATGAAAATCCCAGCTATTATATATCATTCGATAGAGAATTTCAAGAACTACAAAATGTTATATAAAACATAAAGATATAAGAAAATTGACTCACCTATCACAAGAATAATTAAAGAGAACTGGGCTATATTTTAGGTCACGATCTAATTGATCCAAAAAAATAGCGCTCTATCTTCCGATCACAGTGATGATGTTTCGAGGTCTGCAGAGATGAAGAACTCGAATGTGTACTGCACTTCCAACGTAATAATATTGGTTGTACAGTGGCCAATAGAAATGAAGTTATAGGAAAAATGACTGTTTTAGGGTAAATCAATGGAAAGAGTTCAAACTTGAGCTGTTCGATCTCAAGTCCAATTGGTTTGGCATTGCGTAATGAAAATCAACATTTGCAATGCTAGCTTTCCCACTATAATTTTGATGTTCAGATATTCTAAGATGATTGATTTCACTTTTTGAAGTACACATAACTCTCGGATTTAAATCCGAAGTTTCCGCATTTATTTTAAATATAACGGATGGCCCATAATGAATGACCACACTTTGCATTATATATTTTAATTTCAAAATAGGTATTACTGAAAAAACAAAATATACTATGGAATGCAGCATGAAAAGCTCTACAGTCTAGGGAGTAAAGCTTATTTTAATTGTGCACTTTTTGTTTTCAAAAAAAGTAAAATTCTCTGGGACCAATTTTCACTATTGTGAAAAAACCATTTTTTTCTACACAAACGAGAATTCCTTTTATCATTTTATCATACAATATGTCTTCATAAAAAAAACTAAGTATAGCACAAGATGCAGCGTGGAACGCTCTACAATTTACACAACAAAGCTTAGTGTAATTGCTATCAAAAAAAGGGAAAATTCTACATGAGCAATTTTCGCACGGTCGAAATTTGGAGGCTCCAAATGCTGCCCATTTTGAAAATAAAAAGTGCAACTATAAAACAAGCGATCTAATGTAAATTGTAGAGCTTTTCACGCTGCACCTCGTGGTATATTTTGTTTTTTAATAATACGTATTTTGAAAATAAAATAAGCAACGGAAAGTGCGGCTGTTTATTATGGGTCACCCGTTATATTTAAAATAAATGCGGCAACTTCGGATTTAAATCCGAGAGTTATGTGTACTTCAAAAATTGAAATCAATCATCTTAGAATATCTGAACATCAAAATTATAGTGGGAAAGCTAGCATNTTTTGATTATAATGGTTACAAGAGGATCAAACATCGATTACAAGCATACGCTTTTGATCGGTTGTAAAGCCTTGCACACATTACGTGAATTAAGAAACGTGATTGATGTTGCCACGTAACAACACCAATCACATTTCTTAATTCTGTTTTAATTAGCATAGCGTGTTTGACCTCTAACCTGATTTTCATCCTAAGTTTGTTTTCATGAAAAGTCTTGAGCAATGCTGAAAATTGTATTACTTAATGACTATATCCCAATTATTTCTAATTAAGGTCCAAGATTATAACTATGGCTGAAAGTCATAACTTTGGTTGAAAATCATAACAATACTAACATTCGACGAAGTTACTCTATTATGAAACTTTCAAAGTCATACTTTTCATTCAAAACTGCGTATCCTTGGTACATAAATGTTCAATAAAAGGAATGTAATCTTCACATCTAGTTTGTCGCCGTGAACATAGAAAAAATTCGAAATGTTTGCACACTAATGAGTGCATTTTTTCATTCTCAGCTGACGGATAACTACAAGATAATGTATCTTCCGAATGAATGCATGAAAAAGCTCACAATAAATAATCTATAAATACTAAGTTTTTTAAGTAAAGAACAATGAAATATATGTATTATAATTTAATCTATCAAAAATATCAATTAAATGAAAATAATTACTATTTCAACTTAGCTCAATCTACTGAAAAATTCAAAAAAGTCAATAAGCTTAAAATAGTTGATAGTTATAACATGAGTTATAACCATTTTAACTTTTTGCCGTTTTTCT
Source organism: Rotaria sp. Silwood2 (assembly GCA_905329745.1). Taxonomy (NCBI): domain Eukaryota; kingdom Metazoa; phylum Rotifera; class Eurotatoria; order Philodinida; family Philodinidae; genus Rotaria; species Rotaria sp. Silwood2. The sequence goes on along the minus strand of CAJNSZ010000760.1, from coordinate 27,135 downwards.
CAACTAACAACTTTTTTAAAACATAGTTTTAACTCTCAGTGTTGATTTCATTGTTTAAAACTATTCAATGCAATTATAGAGTTTATGAATTTATTTGTAAACATATTAAAATACACAACAATAAAAAATAAAATTCATCGAATTATCTTGTCAAAAAATAAAATTATCGATGAAAATGTCTTGATAAAGGTTAAAAAAAATGTCACCCTATCATTCCAAATAGATAATCTATTATTATTATTACCTTTTCAAGTTTGTCATAGAACACAAGTTTTGAAGCTTTGACTCTTATTATTTGAAATGAAAGCATGTATTACCTGTTTTGTTTGAATATCTTATCTTGCAGTGTTAAATAATTATGTACAGCTGCTTGATTTTATATTCAATCTATTTTTAACTATAGATAAATTATGCTCATATTGGATTGATATAGTACATACACGTGAAATTATAAAATAAAAGCAAAACAAACAAACCATATCAAATCATAAGTTGGCGTTTTTTATTCTTTTCTGTCAGTACTTTTTTTCGCTAGCCCATGCATACGTAGTGCGAAATTTTTATCTTATATTAAATCGTATTACATCAAATCAGAAGGAGAAAATCATAGGTAATATGGTAGAAAATATAATGATGTTATTGTTTAATGCATAATCTGTTTTTTTTTTATAAATGAGTGATTTGCATGAAGAAAATTTTCAATAATTATTCTTGCTCTTTTTCTATACGATTAAAAATAAATTATGAATCAAAAATGCACTTAATTACTTTAGCTTTCGATTAATAGAAAGAAGCAGCGCTTATCTTTCAGATTTGCTGAGCCCTTCTCGTAAGACAAGAAGAGATTACTGGAAGTAAACTAAAGAAAATAACTCAAATTTAGTCGGAGTTATTCGATCGTTATTATTATCAGTCATCGAGCGCAAAAACTTATACATCTTTCTTATAGCTTTGAAAGACATCTTTCCCTCTAAAACTGCAAATTCAGCTATTAGTTGATTATTAAGACCGCAGTATGTAAACTAATTATTTGGACACCGTGTAACACTTATCTTGTGAAGCAAATTTCAAAAAGAAGAAAACATTTTCTTGACTTTGATTGTACCATTCGATAGATCAAAGTTTCTACTTTATTTTAGGAGAAAAAATTATTTTTCGAAAAGGTTTTTTATAAACTGCTTGATTTCCTATGCGAAAAAAATTATTTGGACACCTGTCATTTTCTTTTTATGGCACCTTTATTCTTCATCAAAATATTTTCAATTGTATATCATTCGATAGAGAAAATAGTTCTCTACGCGCTGATGTGTATTAAAACCGAAAAAAAGAATCTTGACTGAACCTCGAAAAGTTCAAAATATCTGAAGCCCTTTAGGTTCTCTAGAGAGCTTAAGTTTTTCGGATTCGATCAATCGCAAACTCAACTCAAAATACATCATTTCATAGCGAAAATCAAACTAAATCGAATCATGTTCTTGATTCCTAAAAATCATTAAAAAAAGACATTAACTGCTAATTAAAATTAGTATTTCCCATAGGTCATCCGATAATCTTGGTCTTTAGGTAGCGAAATCAAACTAAAAAAAATTGAATAATACAGACTTGTAGAGAATGTAATTCTCTACAAAATGATACGCTTAGTTGCACAATAACTATTTTTCTTGAACATGATCACATGCCATCTTTTCAAATACAATTTACAGTGAAGAACGAAAAAAAAACATTTTTTTCCGTTCAGTCATTTTATATGTACGACGTACTCACCCAAATATATCTTTCTTTTCTTCATGCACTGGCTCGGCGTGTATAAAGTGACAGAACGGTAAAAAATCATTTTTTCATTTTCTACTGTAAATTCCATTTTTTTGCATTCATTTTTGTTATCCCTATAATTGAGGTTGACAATATAAAAGAAAGAAACCGAAAAAAAAATCAGATAAATAAATAATAGAGGGGTGAGAAGCGAAAGAAACGACTGAGAGAATGTAGATATGTTAACGAAAATACAGTAAGATAAAAACGATAGCTAGCGACGTCAACGTACATGAATGAAAAGTATGTATTGTACAGAGGTAGAAAAGATTATTCTGTGATGGCGACATACGTAAATATTTCACTCTAAAAAATGCCATGCGTCTTAGAAGACGATGCATCCATCTAAAGTATAGTTTAGATAGAAGTTAGACATGAGAAGCGCCTTACATATCAAATTAGGGTGGTTTTGAAAGAGGAGTTCCCGGACGACAAAAATTACACATTGGCAATCAACATGTTTAGTTACCTCGGTTCCGATTGAAATCTCGTCAAGGTATCTCTGCATCCAAGCAAACAAAAATTACCTTTAAAATTTCAATAGGAAAGCAAAGAACTTCACTCGCTTCGCACGGTGTTCGAACTCGTGTCGCATTCAATACGCTATATTAGTCACTCAGCTATATGCGAAGTGCTTTCTTTTCTTCACTCTTATATGCGATTCTTTATATAATCGACTTATTATTTGATGAAGTAATCATTGAAAAATAATATCATCATAGATTTTAGTCATAGAAATAATATCCATAATGAAACATGGATGATTCATATTTATTTATTTGAAACATACTTATGTTATTTGTATAACATCAAAACAGCACAACACATTTAAAATCATCAAAAAAGTTTTTTTTTCTCTAAATTCAATAGGAAATGTTCAGGATAATAAAAATTTATTTCGTGCAGTGAACAAAAATCATGCTGATATAATCCTATGCGTATAATAATAAAAAAGACACAAACATGATGAACTTAAAAAGTCATTGACGAAAGACAGAAGCCTTCCGTTGAAAATGAATACGCAACAAGAGAATGGGATTTTTTCTAGCAATTATTGGCTTTTGTTGTTGTAGTCTACATTGGACATTTTCAATTGCTCGAAGACAACTTTTGTATTGAAAATCGTATGTGAGTTGAAGTACTTGTTCAAGTAATAATACCGATTCGTATTTTCATGTTGCACCAAGTTTTTGCATCAGAGTATACTGCTCAGGATTCAATGGTAGCTTACCAGACAGAATAGCACCTTTTCGTTTATCAATGGCTTCAGTATAAATCAATTTCTGAACATGAGGACTGATTGATGTAAGACATTTATCAATTTTATTCTTTGTTGATGGTCGAGTTTTTCTTGGTGCAGAAGGTGGTAATGGATCTTTGGTATATGTATGAAGTCTAATTCAAAATTTTGGTGGAAAATTATGCTTGCGAAGATTCATTATCTACAAATATATAAAAGAATTTTATGTGGTGATATAGATAAAAGAGTGAATTTCATTATTTATTTCTTCTCATCATTAGGCATTCTACGCATGCTGGACCTCATTAAAAAATTAATTAAAACTGATTGAAATTACAACACATCATAATAAACAAAAAAGAATGAAATTTCAGGAAAATGAATATCATATTGTGCAACATAATATTGGAATAAATCATTAACTAGTTTGTTCTGAATCTATTTCCAGTATCCTGTATATCGTCTCAAACCAAACTATTTTTTCGTAAATACAGATGATAGTGGATTCGTATCGGCAAACAGACAACTGAAATACCACGATGAAATATGATCTTTGTAGACAATGTCACTAAAATATTGATTCATCAATTCTTTAATATAATTTTACAGGCCAGTATCAAAAATAATATTAAATGTTGTGACAAACAACTGATAGTTATCGTTTAAATTATATCGCGTAACAATCCAATCTAAAATACGAGCAGCAGTATCATTCCAAATAATCATATTTTGAATACCATAATACATTGTAATTTTTATCATTCTTAATAATCATTAGTGTGTGATGCCTATAAATATTAGCATTAAATCAAACAACAGTTATGGCAATTTCAACATGTTGAACGATGACCATTACGAAAATTGTTGTGTTGGTAGTGATCTAGAGAAAAAACACTTTATAATTGATGTACATGGTGTGGTCAAAATTATAATACAGTCAAATTAAAAATTTGCCCAGTCAAAACTAAAATTTTAATTTTGACTGGACAAAATTGAAATTCTTGTTTTAATGCAAAGAAAAAGCTAAAGAAAAACAAATAGTTTTAGCAGTGCTAACTTATTTATTTCAAAAAAATTACCAACAAATATAATAAGAGTGTGGTTGCAATAGAGACCTTGTAGTTGTGTCAGTTTATATTTACTTTCAATGTAATTAATGATTAAATCAAATAATCGGTAATTTAGATTTAAAATAAATTTAATGTTTTTTTCATAGATTAAATTTAAAAATAAATTTAAATTGTTTTAAGCTAAATTTATTTTAAATATCAATACTGATAATTTAAATTTATTTTTAAATTTCAACTATGAAAAAAAGATAATATATTCTAAAATTGATTACCGACGATTTAAATTTATTCAAGTTAATAGGAAAATGACAATCCTAGAACCTTGCTACTTTCATATCCATCTACGCCCATACCCACACCATTCAAAACCAAGCATCCTCACCCCCATCCATAGGCTTTGTTATCAAAATTTTACCTTTTACTTTTCATTAAAAAAAAGAATTTTAACTTTGTCCAGTGAAAGTTAAAATTTTAATTGTGACTGACATTATGTTGGACAAAATCAAAATTTCAATTTTGCTTGGACAAAATTAATATTTTTGTTTTCACTGGGTAAATTTAAAATATGACCGAATTTTAATTTTTACCACAAAATATACGCAAATATTATCGAAAAAAATTGTCGTTCACCACGATGACTCAAGCGCAGTTTTATGGTTTTATCTTAACATATTATTACTTGCTTTTTTCATTGGTGACCTCGTGATTCTTGCTCGATTTTGGTAAAGATAATTATGACGATTATTTCGTGCGCGTTGTTGACGATACTTGACATCAGGTCGAAGGCTAAATCAATAGGCCAAGATCGATTATTTTGAATATTGCTTCGTGCTGCACAACCTCTTGCTAAACTCTTACAATATTGATCATTTACCTCTAAATAAGACATAAATAATCATCATTACTATATTGATAAAGTAAAGAAAAGATATAGGCTCACTGATTGACACCAAGGAAACTGGTTTAATCGATGAAGTAGCAGATAATGTTGATGTTGTATCAGTTAAATTACGCTTGATGTAATCATTTAGTCAATAATTACATGGTACAAGGTTAGGTGAAAACGGTGGATGCCGCATTACATTGATACCCTCTTCTGTTGAAAATTAATAACATCTGAATGAGTATGAGGTCGAACATTGTCGTAAAGCAATTTGATGTCTTTTGTATCTGATGACTTTCTTTGTTTTCGTATTTCTTTGACAACAGGTTTGAGGCAATTTTCTATATAATAGTTGTGATCTATAGTCTTGTCTTTATCAACAGTATGTTTAAAAACAGGACCATTTGATTTAAAGAATATAGAAAATAAAGTTTTTGGTTCAAATTTACTTCGATGAACAATAGTGGTTGGTGACTCGCCTTCACGAATCCAGCTTGCGTTAGTTGACTTATGGCCAATTTGCCTATGGTGAATCTATGTCCCATCATCTGTAATATTATCACATAATCGCCAGAAATCGTCACCAAATTTCGCCAAATTTTGCACGACAAAGTCTAACTCGTTGTTGCTTTTGTTCATTATTCAGTTGATGGAATACCCAACGAGATGTAACTTTTTTCATCTTGAGACAGCCGTGGATAATTCGTTCTGCTGTGCCATGGGAAAGAGAAGTCTCAGCTGTAATATCATCATAACTTGAATGTGAGTCATTGCTCATAACCTGTCGTACCAATTCAATATTTGCATCTGTAAGTTTGGAAACCGGACGACCAGATTGAGATGCATTATTGACATCTTCTCTTTCTTCACGGAAACGCTTTGCTCACCTTGTAACTGTTTGATATGATGGAGCATTGGGTCCCAAAGCTGTTGCAAGTTCTTCGTGAATTTTCTTTGGATCTATTCCCAAAATAGTCTGAATTTTTATATAGTATCGATCAAATTCATTATCCATTAAAAAAAAAATTTTTATTCGAATTAATGTTTATCTGAAAAAAATATTGTAACTAAGTCCAAAATAGAGTTACTTTATATATATATATAGATAAGACATTCCACTATTTATTCATACAAAAAACTTTTCAATGTTGATTGGTTTATAAAATTGTCAATAGCGTTCTCAGAACTTTTGGTCAGACCTATGTAGTTAGGTAGGTAGGTATGTCGCTCATTGAGAATATCACTGATAAATGTCATGTAAAGACTAGTATATCCCTTAAGAAATTGTCCTTTATGAGGGACTACAGAGCCACTTATAGAGATGCTCCCTGAACAATTCCTAGGGACTCCCAGTGAACTTCCTTAGAAGTCCCCAGGGAATTCCTGGGGATTCGTTAAGGGATTCTTGACTAAGGATTGATTAAATTGCTGCTATATTAGACATATCACATGGTAGCATAGATACCATTCTCGAGCAACATATTAGCTTAAGAAAAACATTCTCAAGGTGTCTATTTCATCAACTCATTTAACAACAACGAAGATGATGTGTAGATACATGTATTGAAAATTTATAGAACTTAGAAAGTAGATGTGGGTATAAGTATGGTGTATGTGTGTGCATGTAGGTGAAGACTGCAAGAGGACACAGAATCACATCCACACCCATATCCAAAATGAAAATTTATGCTGTATAGAGAAAAATACTTTTTTTGAAATGAGTAACTGAGTGTGAAGATATGATTAGGGGTTCAAATTCGGTTGTGGATGAAGTTGTGGGCGTGGAAGTAGCATAACCCTTGTACCCATACTCGCACTCTCAATGCTGTAATGAACATATTTCAATCATTCATCGAGTTATGACTCTAATTCAGCAAAATTTATCTCTTGTCGTTAGAGTTGATATGAGGATTTGGTGGAAGGAGAGAATTTGGAACGTAGATGTCTTCTTTTTTTGTTCCAGAAACGCTCCAACACCCTCAAGAGTCCACAAAAATATCTTTTCGCATTTTCTCCATGTTTTGCTACTTTTTTTCCACTTTGATCCGTTTTTCTGGCGTGCAGAGGTAGTCATCCTGATTATAATGTGTTTTTTCTATAGGTTAGTGATGTTTGATTGGTTTTTAATGTTAGAAAAGTTCACCAAGTATGATAATAATAATCTTTATCTATTGTTAAAGCTTTAATGTTTCGATGAAATGCCAATCCAAATNAATTTCATGTCATGAAAAACAATTAATTGAGAGGAACGCAACGAACAGAACGAAAGAAATTGTTGTGCGTCGAACAGAACGAAAGAAATTATTCTGCGACGAACAGAACGAAAAAAAATTGTTCTGCGACGAAGTGATCGCGACGAAGTGTCGTGCGACGAAGTGATCGTGCGACGAAGTGATTGCGACGAAGTGTCGTGCGACGAAGTGATCGGTCACCTGAAATTCAAATACAAATTCGATGATATCTGCATAAATTTGTAATTTTATTTAAAAATGATTCAAATTTATTGAGTTCGTCAATGACTGAATTTTGCGTTGATGATAATATGTAAACTGAAATAATTGAATAACATTTATCAGTAGACCACAAAATCCTATAAACAGTAAAAATCCAGTCATTGANNNNGAAACTTCAAAATGAAGTCTCATAAATAAAATAATATATATTTTACTTTTTTTTTTTTTAAAGATTTTTATTGATTTTATTATGTTTCAGTGGTCATTTTGACTAATTAAACAATCGTTTATTTCTCTATTGCTGATCGAGAATATTATCTGCAGTTATTATAAAATAAGGTTATTTTAATATAATAAATTATTTTGTTCTATTAAGTTGGTTTTTTATTAAGAAAAGAAAAAGAAAGAATTACTACCATGAATCAAACAATTACCTCGTTATTTATTAAAGAGATGGATCTTATAATGAGTAAAATGTTTATTGGAAAAAAAGTAAAACCTCTATTGAAATTTATTGTTTGTTTAAAAAGTTTTTCTGAATGTTACAAAAATGAAAAATATATTAATCATACATCTAAACAATTGAATAGACAATAATATTTACTTTCAAAACAATTTCAAGTATCGATTATATTTATCAGACTATTTATTTATGCAATTAAAGTTTTTTGTTTTTCTACGATTTTCTATAGTTAATTTTAACAGTTTATATATTATTACGTTTTATAATATTTATATAAGATTTAATTAATTTAAATATATTTCAAAAACAATAAACAGATAAAATAATATCACTTTTTTACAGTATAGATAATCCTATTATCAATATTTGAATATGTTTATCAATGAAATTATTTAAATCAATCAAATAAATAATTACTTTTATTATTTAATTATCTTAATCATATTTATTAATCGACAATAAAACTAATATATATAATTATATAATATATTTATTGACATGATTTAACTTCTATATTTATATTTATATCAAAACAATTTTTGAGTTGGTTAATTATCAAAAATAAAATTTCCAGAAATATAAATATCATTTTTCACATTGAATTAATTTACCATAAATAAATTTAATGATGAAAATAAACAAACAACAAATAATTTAATTAAAGAATTAAATATTCGAAACAAATATAACACAATGTTAGCAAGATTCGAAAATAAATTAGATTTTATCTCTTCTTCTTGTTTTTATTTATCAGTGACCAATATATAGATATATTTCATTTATTATCATACAAACAACTTTTATATCATACTATATTAATAGAAATTCAAATTATTAATACATTAATATTAACATTAACAGTTAATCGAAGTTAATATATGTTTTAAGAATTGACAATTAGAAGTTAGATTTTTTTCTTTAATATTGAATATTCAACATAAGTCTATTGAGAAGTTTAACTTAAGACAAAGGAAAATTTAATAGTAAATTATTAATTTCTTCAAACAAAAAATTTAATGATCATTAAAAAATTCAAATATATTCTTATTAGTTGTTCTATTCTATTAATAAACTCTAAAATATGAGAAAGATTTTCTATCAATCAGAAAATTAAAATATAAACATTTCCTTTGATCGCATTCATCTTTTAAAAAATAAATATATTTTTTTTTATAGAATTTATTTTCTCTTCAGTCTTTATTTAATATCTTCATTAAAAATTCTAATTTAACTATATATTCATTAGTTAACAACTAAATTTCAATAATTTTTCTATTCAATTAATAATATCAATTAATAAATTCTATTATAGAACAATTAAATAATAATTTAACACACAAAATTATATAAATTAGTCTTGAAAGACTTTTAGTAATTGTTCAATATCCTAAAAATAATATATGTCATTTATATGAAACACATGCACGTATTTATAGATGATTAAAACCACCAAATCAAAATAGAAATTGATTAAATAATGAACAAACAATGATTAATAATTCATCAATAATATAATCATCAGATAATATTATTATTTAACTCGTTGCAGAATTCTATCCACGTACTTAATAATCATAAACATTAACATAATTAATTGTACATATTGATTTATCGAATCGTTTAATCAATAAAATGATTTTAGAATTTCCTACATCAGCATGACAATTATATCGTCAAATACTTCTAAATACAGTTTTTCGTATTTTAATTAATGTATGTTATTCATCTCAAGTTAATAATTAGAGTTTATTATCAATGATAAGTATTGCACAATGAAAATCAATATGTATGGCTATATGAAAGTTAAATTGTCTTATGCTAAGTGTATGTTCATCACATAGAATTGCTGATATATTAGAAGTATTTACTTAAATCATTTATTGTTTATCTTTAAAGAAAAAAAACTAGTGAATTAATATTGCACTAGTTTCTCTGAATTTATTCTTATGAGTAAAATCGAGTAAAGTTATAATTGGGATGTTGGACGAACTAGTTTTTTTCTATCTATTTATTTGGAAAAGATAAATAGTAAAGCATTAATGAAAAAAAAGCTTCTTTATCGTAATCCGAAGTAATAACAATAAAAACAAAATCAATAAATTTCGCTATGAAATGTCAAAATGAATTCTCATGGATAATATAAATATATATTTTACTTTTTTTAAAA
>CAJNSZ010000760.1:0-16947 GCA_905329745.1 Rotaria sp. Silwood2 | reverse complement strand
GTTGGAAAGGAATGATAAAAATACATCGACATTAGAGGAGAAAAAAAATTGATTTTTTATTAAAGACTAAGGAAAAAAAGTGACTGTTTCCCTAAAAAATTGATCGAAAACACAAATTAACATGATTATTGTCGGATTTTTTTAAAAATGCCATCCACCATTTTTTGAATAACTCCTCAGCATTGATAGCTATCGAGCCCAGGTTTTAGCCATTCGATAGAGCGGCGCGGGGGGGCATCTATCTATACGAGATTCACTTAGACCAAAGAAGTTGCTTATGGTAAATATTTAATTGATATATATTTTGTTACAAATTTTCATTAGTTTTCACAGAAACCTAAGCTTAAATTATGTCAAAATGTAGCTCAGAGAGTGCTGAATTTTAGTCAAAATCCCAAAATTTTAACGAATTCTCGTACTCAAGATAATGACAGAACGAGCTGAAAATTTTACCACATATACAGTACTGTCCAGGCTAGATTTTGCTCTAATTTAAGCCCAGGTCTCTATGAAAACTAATGAAATTTTGTAACGAAAAATATATCAATTGAATATTTACCATAAAAAACTTCTTTGGTCTAAATGAATCTCGTATAGATAGATGCCTCCCGCGCCGCTCTATCGAATGGCTAAAACCCGGGCTCGATAGCTATCAATGCTGAGGAGTTATTCAGAAAATGGTGGATGGCATTTAAAAAAAATCCGACAATAGCTTAAGATATTCATGTCGGACTTTATAACTTTCGTTAGTGATTTGAGTGCCCTCCTGAAAATTAAAAGTTCATAATATTCACATAATGTAACGTTTTATCATTTGAAAACTTGTCGAGGAGTCCTTAAAATACTTATCAGAAAAAAATCTGAAATATAAAAATCGATGCAATTTCATCGCCTCTTTCCAAAGATGAAAACCGCAGCTCTCTATCTTGTTTCTATCAAAATTTATTCAAAGAATACCTACCCGCCTATTTCTTTTTTAAATGAACAGTGGTTTGGTCTAATCTATTTATACGTATAAAGTTTCTAATATAATTAAATGATTAATGAACAAAATTAATTATAAATAGTTTTAACTATTTTATTTATTAACAATAGAAAATAATTTTTACAAAATGATAAATTTCAAGTGTTATGAAATATTCTTCAAAAACAAATATAATCAATGGACGACTATAAATATTATAGTTATGTTAATTTTATATTCATTTCGAACGAACGATGTCTATTTAAAGAAAAACAGTTCAATTTCTCGAACGATAAAATTTTCATTCGACAATCTCAACAAACTTTCTATTCATTTGAGTATCTAGATTCAAAAAACGTATTATCTTTTTTCTATAGCATAAAATTTTCAAGATGATTATTATAATAAATGAAAATTCATTTGAGAAAATAATAAACAATATGAATCTCTAATTTTTTTTTTGCTTTTCTAAGATTTTTAATATTGTATTTTAACAGGTTATATATGTATGATTTATTACATTTTATAATATTTATATCAGAAAGAACTTTTTGTAAATATATTTTAATAAAAAAGAAAATTATTTCTTAATTGTCAAACAGATTAAATAATATTATTTAACAATAAAAAATAAAATAATATATTTTTTTGTTCAGATGATTTATTTTGTATAGTTATATTTATATTAAGATAATTTTCAGGTTAGTTAATATCAAATATACAATCTTAAGAAATAAAACTTTCATTTTTAGTGTTCTATTAAAAATTGAAGAATCATTATAATGATAAAAATATCAACAAATAACAAATAATTTAATAAGAGAATTAAATATTCGAATAAAAATTATCACAGTTTTTATTATCATAACTTTCATATCATACTATATTAATAGAAATTAAAATTAATATTAACAGTTAATCAAAGTTAATATATGTTTTAACAATTGAGAATTAGAACTTAGATTTTTTTTTCTTTAATATTGAATATTCAACCTAAGTCTATTGAGAAGTTTAACTTAAAACAATCGAAAATTTAATAGTAAATTATTAATTTTTTACAATAAAAACATAATGATTATTAAATATTTGAAATATATTCTGATTATTTCTTCTATTTTATTAATAAATTATTAAATATGAGAAATATTTTCTATTATGAAGAAACTTAAAATATCAACATTTATTTTAATCGTATTTATCTTTAACAAAAAAATATATTTAAAAATTTTTTTTTCGTAATCTTTATTTAATATATTAATTATAAATCTTAATTAAACAATACAGGGTGTCCCAAAAGTAACGAGACACAGAAAAAATCGAATATCTCCATTGCGACTTGAGCAAATGAGCTAATTTTTTTATCAATGATAGAAGCATGTTCAAGCTTTATATCCATAAAGATATGTCTAAAGAAACTCTTTGTTACGTATTACTATCGATCTGAACAGAAAAAATTTACTTTTTCGCAGATAGGAAATACAATAATATAAGGGACGATGCGAAAGTTACTTTATCGAAAACAGAATTGAATATTTCCATTACAACTTGAGCTAATGAGTTGATGGGTCTTGTTAGGCATGTCTTTGTAGATATAAAGATTGAACATGCTTTTATCATTGATAAAAGAAATAGCTCATTTGCTCAAGCCACAATTGGAATTTTCGATTTTTTTCTGTGCCTCGTTACTTTTGAGACACCCCTGTATATATTCAATTAATTAACAACTAAATTTAAATAATTTTCTATTCAATTAATAATATTGATTAATAAATTTTAATGTATGAATATCTTTTATATTAATTAGATACATAAAAAAAACGAATATAATCAATTATATATATGTTTAATTAAATATAATTTTCACATATAAATTTTATTAAGTTTATTTTTGAATAAATTCTATAATAGAACAATTAAATAATAATTTAGCACAAAACATTATATAAACTAATCTTAAAAGATATTCAATAATTGATTAACAACCTAAAAATAATATATGTTATTTAATATGAAACAGATATACAATGAAAATAAAAATTGATTAAATAATGAACAATCAATAATTGATAATTATCAGATAATATTATTATTTAACTGGTTGCAAAATTCTATCTACGTATACTAAATAATCATAAACATTAACACAACTACTTGTAAATATTGATTTATCGGATCATTTAATAAAATGAATAAAAATATTTTAGAATTTTCTACATCAACATAATAATTCTATACTCAAATATACAGTTTTTCGTACTTTAATTAATCTATCTTATTCATCTAACGGTTAAATTGTCCTATGGTAAGTGTATATTCATCACATAGAATTATTTATATATGTTATAAGTATTAACTTCAATCATTTATTGTTTATCTTTAAAGAAAAAAAACTAGTAAATTAATATTGCACTAGTTTTTCTGAATTTATTCTTACGAGTAAAATCGAGTAAAGTTATATTTATTTAGAAAAGATAAATAGTAAAGCATTAATGAAAAAAAGCTTCTTTATCGTAATTTGAAGGAATAACGATAAAAACAAAATCAATAAATTTCGTCATGAAATGTCAAAATGAATTTTCATAGATAAAAAAAATATATATTTTACTTTTTTAAAGATTTCTATTGATTTTTTATTATGTTTTAGTAGTCATTTTGAATTATTAAACAATTGTTTATTTGTTATTTCTACTGGAGAATATTATCTGCAGCTATTATAAAATAAAGTTATTTTAATATGATAAATTATTTTGTTCTATTATGCTGCGGGTTTTTTTTATTGAGAAAAGAAAAAGAAAGAATTACTTCCATGAATCAAACAATTAACTTGTTAATGAGCCTCACCCGAATTTGGCGTCTGGGGGCTCAACCTCACCAAAATGATGAGTTCGATATTTTTTTGAACAATGGTTTAGATTTATTTTATCAAATGAATATTATTTCAGTACGAATATTGTAACTTCTAATACACTTATTTGTATGTTCTGATAAATAACAGTACGAAATTCATATAATAATAAACGTACTAACTATATTCTTATGGTTCATAGGGACATATTTTACTTCATTGACTTAAAGTGGTGTATACTAGATGAATTGTGGAATTGTGCGATTAAAGGGCTTTAAACTGAGTTATCTATATTTGAGTGTCTTCGTTNTATTATGAAAAATTTCAGGTGGATTTTCATATTCATCGTAATTTCCCAGTAAACTATTCGTATTCTCTTTAATGGATTCAGTGAAATTCATGCATAGTAATCGTTTAAAATGTGAAAAGAGTCTATTTGGATACTTGTCTGAATATCTATCTTTCATATTTTTTTTTTGAATACCTTGGTGTTATGATTTAATCGCTACGTATTTTTGTTTTTGATCGTGGTTATAAAATTAATAACTTGAATTATAAACAGTAATGGCGCCAAAACGACGTGCTGGATCAATTTTGGAAAATTTTACTGAAAAAAATAAAAAGTAAAACAACATCTGTATTTTTTTAATTGGTTCAATTAATCTTTCAACAAGTTCTTGAAGAATCGTTTATAGCTCAAAGTACTACTCTTGTGAATTCATTAAAGTTGTCTAATACGAATAGTTTACTGGGAAATTACGATGAATATGAAAATCCACCTGAAATTTTTCATAATATGGTGAATCATCAAATGAAAAAAGACATGTTTTTTGGTTTACCACTCTAGTGTGAAATTCTTCAGAAATTTTTCTCCTTCTATAGAAATTCTCTTAGTCAAGGACGAAATAAGTTAGCACATTAATCTTCCAACAGGAAAAATTTAAATAGTCTGAAGCGGATTATCACCTAAAATTCGTTCATATTGTCTCATAATAGCACATAAAAAGTAATTTTTGAGCCTCACCTCATTCCAACACATTCCGCCCCCTCTGTATCAAAATATTTGTTTATGCCATTAAAGTTTAATTTTTTTTGAAAATAGGAATTAGATGATGTTAAAAATTATTCAAACATGTTTTATCGATTAAAAATATATTGTTCATCAATATGAATGTATTTCAAATCACTTTGATTAGATAAACAACAAATAAATGAGAATAATCTTCAAGAGTTTTCAAAATCATCTAAATTTGTAATAATAGAATTCAACAAACAAAAATAAGATGAATTTCTATTATTATGTCAAATAGAAATCTATCTAACTAATGGTCTAGATCAATCGCAACGACGATATGGTCAAAAACGTTTACTTAAAAAAAACAAATTCCTTTCAAAATATTCGAAAGATCTATATAATTTATTGATTTTTTTAAATTAAATTATAAATCGTTCAATTTTGTTGAAATTCAAAACTAAAATAAATTTAATTTTCTATTAATTATTTTAATTATTCTTTGAATATATTTAATTGAAATCTATACTATTCTTATCATTCATATTTATCTTCCGTTTATAATAATATTAAACAATTAAATCATTAAATAATTTTAATTTTAATAACCAATGAACATTTTAATTAAGATCGTTTTATTGTAAGAGAAATTTTACTTAAAAAAAACGATAATATCATCAATTAAATCATTAGAAACTGAATGAATTAAATTAAAATTTATTTGTGAAGGTTATAAATATAAATAAGATAAATTTCAACAATCGAATAATTATTTATTAAATAATAAATTGATTAATCAACAATATACTCATTCTGACATTTTGGGTTATATCTATAAAGAATTCAATCAATCGTACGAGACAACTCAATATCAAATTAGTTTTTTGACCAAAAATACAGTTAAGATTTGTCTTATGAAAGTATCTTCTCATAAACGAACTTTTATTTTTTATTAGAATTCAATTTAAATTTTAGAGAATATTAATATCTTAGCTAGAATAGATTATCAATGATACTAGCTAACATGTTTGAATGGTTTTTAGGTTATCGATTGACTTTAAGGTTAGGCTTTAATAGGAATCAATTTTTTAATTCTCCTTCGTTTGTATTATAAAAATTGTTGAATTCATGACGAAAAAAGAAAAACAAGACTCAAAAAAATTTATCGAAACTTTTTAAAGTTTATCGAAAATATAATCAACTGTATTTTATTCGAAATAAGGCATTTTCACTTATTTAAGGCCCACCTCCCTAAAAAAAAGTCAGTTTTCGTCAAAAATTTCGAAATTCAGATAAATACATGAGAAGATAGCTCGTCATCTGCTCTTTCATAAACGATAATTCGTTTTTCTTGTTACTTCATTTTTCCCAAAAACTTTTCAAGATTTCTGTCAACTTCTATTCGAAAAACCAGCTGTCATACATATGAACGAGAAGCTATTCTTCGTTGGCTTCAAAGAGAGAGAAAATTTAAAAACTGTACAAAAATGAATTGTCGTACCGAAACACATTCAAACATTATTCGATTATCAGATAGAGTTGAGCAAAAAGATGCAGGTACCGTCTTATACAACAAAATTTATGTGAAAAAAAAAACATTTTTTTCAATTAATGAAAAATTCACATAAGATATTATCAATTACTAAAGTTATATTTATAATATTTATACTTTATATTTGTATAAATAACGGCTATGTACGAATTGCGGACAAAAATTAAGCCAATTAACACATCAGTGTCCGCAATTTGGAAAAGAAAATTTGTGTTCATCTCTTTTTTTTCTCGTTTCCAAATTGCGGACATTTCGATTTCATTAATCAATTATTGAAAGATTAAATTATGAGTCTGTTCTTTGATGAGCACATAATATATATGTATCATGAGCACAAAAGAATCACACTACATATCAAAAAATGAATACAAACTTTGTTTGGTCAACAACCGAAAAAAGTGAAAAGGCTATTCTATATAATGGTAACCTTTATCGATTAAAACGTGAAAATCAGAATGGCTCATTAATCTTTATTTGTACTTTCAAATGGTGTTTTCGTACCATTACTTTAAAAAATGATGCAATTATAAAGACAAATGGTAAAAATCATAACCATGATCCAAAATTGCCTGAAAATGTTCGCACTATGCTTTGTGGATTAAAACGTCGAATATTAACTGATGTAGATGAACCTGTTACAAAACTTTATGAAGACGAAGTGAAAAGATTTGTAAGTGCTTGGTCCTCTATTCTCATCTCAGATAAACGATTACAGTTGCCCTATTTAGCGTCGTGAAAACGGTAAGCTGGTCCAGTTCCAGTCTTTGACGCGTGGAAATCAACGTTGTACTCTGTGCGTAAAACAATATTACCTCCAACACCAAAATCGTTATCATCAATCATAATTCCAGAAGATATGTGTTACAATAATGATAAACAAGAATTTTTATTTTGTAATTCACCGGAACCACACAAAGTTATCGCTTTTGCTTCAGAACAAGCATTAAAATTATTAAGTATCAATCCACACTGGAATGGTGATGGAACATTCCGAACATCATCTGCATTATTTAGTCAATCATATTATTTACATGTATGGGATGAATTTAGTATGAAACCAATAGTTTATTCATGTTGTCAAGATAAATCAGAAGAATGCTATCATGAATTACTTAAATCATTACTTACATATGCAACAAAAAAAAATATTATATTAAATCCATCATCAATTCTAATAGATTTCGAACAAGGTATGATTAATGCCATTAATGATATATTTCCACAAGCATCAGTGAAAGGATGCCATTTTCATTTTGCACAAAATATATGGAAAAAAGTAAAAAAATACAATTTAGTTAAATTATCCAAAGAAGAAAACATTCGCCGTCAGATAGCGAACATTATTGCATTACCTTTAATACCTACAAATGAAATTAATAATTCTATGGAAAAAATTATTGACGAGCTATGTAATTATGATTCAAAATTAGATAAATTAACTGATTATGTTATAAAAAATTATGTAGAAGATGCTCGATTTTCTGTTCAAATGTGGAATCACTTTGATAATATTGGTGTTAGACCACGTACAAATAATCATCTCGAAGGTTATCATCGGCAGTTGAATGCCAGAGTTAGAACAAATCCTGATCTTTGGACATGGATTAATGAAGCTAGATCATCGGAAGAATCTGTTATGTGTCGTTATGAACAGGAACCAGCACAAAAACGAACAACAAGACGAAGAAAAGGAAGATATATACAAGATGATAATAAACTTATGTATGCAAAAAAAAATATATACAAGATAAAGATTTTGACGCATATCAAAAAACACTACGATCAATTTCTCATCGTTATATTCATGTCATCAAAGATGCCAAAGACAGTAGTGACGAGGAATAATTTTTTTTGTTATTTATTTATTTTTGTTCTCAATAAATATTCTTCTTAATTAATACTGTTAATTACTCGATAAGAAAAAAATGTCCGCAGTTTGGAAACGAGAAAGAAAAGAGATGAACATTAATTCTCTTTTCCAAATTGCGGACACTGATGTGTTAATTGGCTTCATTTTTGTCCGCAATTTGGAAGCTATGAAATAAAATAGTCAATATTCTTCTATAATTACATTTAATATGTTTTAATCGGAGTTTTTTTTTTAAATAGTTAACAACGTTTATTCTATATGGTTATATTCTCTTTATTAGTAATATACGTCAATATTCTTCTTATGATTAATCGATTAGGAATAATCGAACAAATTCTATCAGATTATTATTGATCATTACTATTTATTTATTCTATGTAACTGGACACGAATTTGATACTGTTGAGATCGTTTACGTTTGGCGTTTAGTTTGATTAAAACGAGTTATGTAGAATTTTGTTTTTCTTACAGTTAAAAATAAAAATAGAAAATAAAAAGCAGAATAGATGCTTATTCTTAAAATATAACCTAAACGTGTTCCACATAAAAAAATTAATCGGATATTGTGAGAAATAATAGCTAGAACGATAGATTGAAACTACTAAAAAAAAAACGTTTATTAAAGTCAAGATAGTCAATTATTCGTTATACAGGGTGTCCTGAAAGTCATTGACCAAAAGTTTTTTCGTGTATCTTTACTATTTCATTTAACTTTATCAATAAAATTTTTTTAAATTATAGGTGAATATACCAAGTTTTTATTTATCCGAACGATCTTCCATATTACNATTCGTAAATGTAAATTTTAACAATTTACATTTATTCGTAAATGTAAATTTTGACAATTTACATTTATTTGTAAATGTAAATATTGCAACAAAATAATTTATATTTATAATAAATATAAATTACTTGTCATTTAATTTACGCGTAAATTAAATGAAACGTAAATGTAAATCGACACCCCTAATTATGTTATTTATTTACAATCGAAAATAATTTTTAGAAATCAGAAATTTCAAATTTATGAAATATTCTTCAAAACAAATATCATCAATCGATGATTATGGATGCTATAGTAATGTTAATCTTCTATTCATTTCGATTTTCTCGAACGATAAAATTGCATTCGAGAATTTCGACAAACTTTCTATCGATTAGAATACCTGGACTCCAAAAACGCATTGGCTTTTTTTCATAGCATAAAATTTTTAAAATGAATTTTACAGTAAATGAAAATTGATTTGAGAAATCAAGAAACAATATAAATCTTTTCTTTTTTTGTTTTTCTAGGATTTTGTGTAGTTAATTTCAACAGATGATATATGATTTATTACGTTTTATAATATTTATATCAGAAATACTTTATATAAATATATTTCAAAAACAAAATCATTTCTTAGTTGTGAAAAAGATCATATAATATCATGTTGTATATTATCGATAATACTATTATTAATATTTGAATATCTTGATCAACAACATGATTTAACTCTATCAAATAAATAAATCAATTATTATTTTTATTATTTAACAAGAAAAATTAAATATATGTATCATATATTTATTAGCATGATTTACATTGTATAGTTATATTTATATCAAGACAATTTTGAAGTTGGTTGATTATAAAAAATACAATTTCAAGAAATATAAATTTCATTTTTAGCGTTCAGTTAATCCACCACAAATTAATCTAATGATGAAAATGAACAAACAACCAATAATTTAATAAAAGAAAAAAAAAACTTTTACGAAACAAATGCAAGACAATAGTAACAAAAATTCAAAAATCAATTAGATTTTATCTGTTCGTTTTTTTTTATAAGTGGTCAATATATGCCAACACATTCAAAATTAGATAAAAGTTTAAATAGTTTTTTTTTTTAAGTATTGAACGATTAGGTACATATGATTTACTATCCTATGAACCACTTTCATATGATGCTATATTAATATCAATTCAAATTAGTAATACATTACCATTAACAGTTAATATAAGTTCATATATGTTTTAATAATTGATAAGTAGAACTTGTATATTTTAAGTTAAGTGAAAGGCAAATTTATATTGTAAATTATTAATTTCTTCAAACAAAAAATTTAGTGTTTATCAATAATTTCAAATATATTCAAATAATTTTGGTATCTAATTAAAATATGAATTAATAAATTCATTTATATATCTTGATGATTGATTTCCATCAATCATATTTATATGATTTATGTGATGATTTAATGATATTATTAAGAAGTTATAATTTTTGTAAATCTGATATATTACTTACTTGAAAGTCATCAAGTTGAATTAAATAAATTATATAATACAAGAATTAAATAATGATATATAAAATGATAATTTAACACAAAAAATTATATAAATTAGTCTTGAAAGACTTTTAATAGTTAGTCAACATTCTAAAAATGATATATGACGTTTATATGAAATATGTGCACGTATTTATACATTATTGCACCGAACACAATGAACATATTAATGAAGAACAAAGAATGATTAATAGTTCATCAATAACATCATCATCAGATAATACTCTTATTGAACTTTTTGCAGAATTATATGCACGTACTAAACAATCATCAACATTACCATGATTACTTACATATATTGGTTTATCGAATTATTTAATGAATAAAATGGTTTTAGAATTTGTTGCATCAACACAACAATTATATCTTCAAATACTGTCATATACATTTTTTCGTGTTTTAATCAATGCACGTTATTCAACTAAAGTTAATAAATGGACTTAATTATCAATGACAAGTAGTGCACAAAGAAAATCAATACGTATGGCTATATGGAGCTTAACTTGTCTTATATTAAGTGCATGTCTCTTACATACAATTGCTGGTACATTGTAAGTATTTATTTAAATCATTTATCTTTTATGTTTAAAGAAAACAAATTGTATTGAAATTTCATATTGATGATTTAATGGTGAATTAATATTGCAGGAGTTTTTCTGAATTCACTCTTATGAGTAAAATAGAATGAAGTCGTATTTGAGCTGTTGGATGAGCTATTTTTTTCTACCTATTTATTTGAAAAAGATAAATAGTAAAACATTAATGAAAAAAAGTTTCTTTATTGCAATACGAAGGAATAACAATCAAAACAAAATCAATAAATTTCACCATGAAATGTCAAAATGAATTCTCATAGATAAGATAATATATCTTTTACTTTTTTTTTAAAGGTTTTTATTGATGTTATTACGTTTCAGTGCTCATTTTGAAGAATTAAACAATCGTTTATTTCTTATTACTAGTCGAGAATAATATTATCTGCAGGTTTTATAAAAGAAGAGTGTGAGTGGATAGAAATAAACCACACTCCACACCCTCAAAAACAAGGTTATTTTAATATGATAAATTATTTTTTTATTCAGAAAAGAAAAACAAAGAATTACTTACATCAACCGAACAAATTAACTCGTCATGTACTAGATGGACTTAATAATGAGTAAAGTTTTATTGAAAAAAAAAAGTAAAATCTCTATTAAAATTTATTGTTTCTTTTAAAAGTGTTTCTGAATGTTATAAAAAACAAAAACATATTGATCATACATGATCTCAAGCATGAATAACACTTATTAGACAATTTACTGATGCATTTAAAGTTTGTTTTGTTTTTTGAAAATAGGAATTAGGTGATGTTGAAAATTACTCAAAAATTGTTTTATCGATTACAAATATATTATCTATTGTTTATCAAGATATGTCGAAAAATAAAGAAATTCATTGTTTGAGTATCTTTTTAAAAATCTAAACTTCAATTTGATTAGATCGACAACAAACAAACGAGAATAATCCTCAAGAGTTTTCAAACTCATCTGAATGATTTATTTAAATCTTTTTTTTTTTTCTTTTTATTTTCAATCAAAAATAAAATATAGAAAACGATGAAGTACGTCTGTAACAATAGAATAAAACAAGCAAAAATAACAAGAATTTTTATTTTTGTTTCAGATGAAAATCGATTTAAATAATTGTCGTGGTGAATCATAACGACGACATAGTCAATCATGTTTACTTGAAAAATAAATTCGTTCCGAAATATTCGAACAATGTCTACAATTTATTGATATTGTTATTAATCAAATTATTTATCCTTCAATTTTGTTGAAATTCGAAACTAAAATAAAATTAATTTTATATTTTTTTAAGATTTATTTATTCCTTGTCAAATTTATCATTCATTTGTATAGAAATGTATTGATAAGAATATATAAGATTATGTGTTGCATCATTAAAAGATTCCTTATCTCAACAAATATCTAATATAATTTAAATAAATATAATTCAAAATTTTCAAATTCTAATTATTCTTCGAAGATATTTAATTGAATTACATATTATTCATGATCCCTGTTTACGTGTTGTTTATGATAATACAAAACAATTAATTAATCAAATTGATCAAGCGTTTTCTCATTGTATTCAAACAATTAAATAAATTAAACTATTGGAAAATCATAATTTTAATAAACGATGAACATTTCCATTAAGGTTATTTTATTATATTTAGAAATTCTTTTTAATTTTATAAATTTTAATAAATGATATCCTAATAGAAAAAATAATAAAGGTATTATTGTAGGAGAAATCCTACGTAAAAAATTAATAATATCAGCCATTAAATCATTACAGACTGACAGAATTAAATTACAATTTATGTGTGAAGATGATAAATATAAACAAGACAAATTTCAACAATCGAATAATTATTTATTAAATAATATATCGATTGATTAACAAGATACGGATTCTGATATTGATGATCATCAAGTATATTTATCTATTCATCATTTACATCAATTGACATTCAATAGGTATTCATAACATACAATTTTTATACCACAGTACCGTCAATCATACAATGAAGGTGATCCGTCAGAAAAGAAGTTTTATTTTTCGATGAAATTCAACTAAAATTTCAGAGAATGTTAGTCTTGGCTAGAATAGATTATGGGTAAAATATTTCCTCAAATCTGCAAGTTATAGTCTATTTATTGGTCACAAGTATTCTGTATGCTGACAACGATTTCATAATAAATATGCTAGTTAACATACTTGAATGGTTTTTAGGTTGTAGAGTGTCTTTAAGGCTAGGTTGTAACAGAGCCTGATTTTTAAATTTTCCTTTCTTTCTCTTTTAAAAATTGTTGAATTCATGGCCAAAAAAACACCATTGATCACAATGAAAGATCTACGATTTTTATTTCAGCAAAAGAGAAATTCAAAAATTCAGCTGTGTAACGATCTAGCCCTATTTGTCAAAATTTGAAAACCTTTTTTTTTTCAATATGAAGGTTCAGAAAAACTTATGCAATCTCCTTAAAGCTTATTGCAAATATAATCAACTGGAGTGTATTCGAAATCAGACATTTTGATCTATTCAACAAGTTATTAGTCACAAAAATTGATCTTGTCTGAGGGAGGAGGGGTCCTGGAAGAATATCAAGATACTGGATCTGCTTCTAGGCAGCATTTCAGCACACAAGCTATTTTGAATAATCAAAGAATTCTTTTTATTTTATTTTGACATGGAATAGTTTCGATTACAATCATTTGATGATAGATGACCTTTAAATAGTATATTAACTAGTTGAGAATGTAGTCTTTGAATTGTAGAGTTTTTGATGAGTAATCAATAGATTTCGGATGAATAAAATAAATTTTCTGCTAATATAATTCTCTTTTTTTAGGGTTAATCTACAGAAACAAACGTGTCTTCAATTAGCAAAAAGTCAAATGAATCAGAACTATGACCATTAACAACAATGAATAATTCTTCAATATGTAAAATAGATGATCAAGATATAAATTCAAGTGATATTGAATAAAAATCAAATGATAAAAAGCGACAACATAAGAATAAAAGAACGATAATTGATACTAATTTATTAATTGATCCTCAACGTTTAACATAAAGATCTGATCGAGAAAATTTCGATAGTTTTGAGTATTTATCTGAAGATGAAGATCTATGATTAGATTTCTTTTTTGTCAAAGATAGTAATCAAATGAATTAATAAACAATTGTTTTTATTCGAGAAAAATAATCAAAAACTAAAAAATATTGCTCTTATTATGATTTGTTAGTTAAAATTAAACAGAGTCATTAGATAATATTATCTTTAGATGAGAAACATCACTATTGAAATTGAACTGACATGTCATGTATAGAATTGTTTGTTAGTAATTGTAAATTAATTGTATTTTGTGTCTGTAATCATCTTTTGATTTAAGAATCTTAATTGGTTTTTTTCTTTCTTCAAATAAATATTTTTTATTTTTGTCTAGTATTTGTACGATAAGAATGTCAAAAATTAAATTTCACTTTGAACAATCTTCTTAAAAGTTCCATTAAAACCTTGCCCATTTAGCTACTGCTCATTTCCAACTAAAAGGCGAGTGGGTGTTTTTTGAATAAATTTTAATAGAACCACTATGGAGAGTTGCGATTTTCACCTTTAAAAAGAAGATGAAGATGCATCGAGCTATTTGTTATAGAGTAATTTGACGTAATTAGTTTTATTATGGGCTTAAATCGACGTTTTTGAAAATGAACATACTCCGTAAGATGCAAGGGGGGGGGGGCTTAATATAATTTATCAAAAGACTTTTTAATTATAGTTTTAGTATGATTTTCATCTGATCTCTCAAGATCATAAAAGATCAGAGATATGATCTTCTAAAATCTTACTATCCGATTACTTCACCTGGATGTATTAGGTTCCATATTCATAATATGTATGACAACTGAATTTGCTCTGTCTTTCTCTCTCATTGTCTGTACGTATGTTCGGTATACTAGATTTTGCTAAGACATCAGCTATAGTAATATTTAATAATTTAAGTAATATAATGCTTTGCTTATTCAATTCTTTTTTTAACGTCATACCATAGCTGCATTGAAAATTTATAGACAAATTTCTTCTCCAAACACAATATCAGTTTTTTCATGCAACTAAAACATGGAATAATTTTATGGTTAAAGTGATTAAACAACAGAGATTATTTAAAAAAATTTTTCAAACCTGGTCCATAAATGCAGCTTTAGTAAATTTATTAAGAATAGAATTATTAGCGTTTGGATTTCCAATATTATTTGCAACGAGAAACTCATGTAGTTCTTCTAAAGCTTCTCGATATTCACGTACAGAACCACTTTTTGTTATACCTAACGAAGGAAAACATGATATAAATGTAGATAATAAAAAGATATTTACCAGAGTATCCAAGAATTATTGAATAAAAAATAAGAAAACGAGGAATACGATTCCATTGCATTACCGTACTCTCGATAGAAAGATGTGCTATGGTGGACATCAATGCATAGTAATGGTTAAGTGATTGTCCACGAGTTAGGTCGTCATAATTACGAAGCCATTGTGGTACAACTGGATGAATGCATTTTTAAATATCAACATAAATATGAGAAGCTAATTCAATATTTTTTTTCAAGAAGTTCCTTAACTGCTTCAATATCATATTTTCGACGTTTACTTTTGAAAGACTCCATATTTCAAAAGATGTATTAATCATATTACTTTTACATGAATTTCCTGCTTTAATAGAGCAATTATGGTGGAACTGTTAATAACATAATGCTTATATAGCTTTGTGTTAAATTTACCACTACTATGCTAAAATAATCTCATAAAAAAAGGCAACATTTCGTAATAAAAACACAAAATTTAATAGGAAAAATAAAATAAAATAAATGTATTTAATGAAGCAATAGTCAGTTGATTGAACAATTGATAACAGAATTGTTTTTGTATATTGTTATCAATTACAGGGTAAGTCTGAAATATTGACATAAGAAATACTTCTCAAGTATATCAATATAATAGAAGATGATAATTTATTATTTTCGTTCTTACGATAGATAAGGAATACTTTTCCATGATGGTTTGAAGTGTCGACAGTCAGAATCTTTACACTTACTTTGATATTTCTATGTTACAGTGTCAATTATTATACAAGTATGATTCAATTTATGGTGACATTGTAATTGTTCACAAACTCGAAAGAAACCTCCAATATTATAAAATAGTAATGATTGACTTTTACTTTCTTTGTAGCATAATTGTATATATTCATATATTTTATATTATTGTATGATCATGTCAGATATAAAATTTCTATGATGATCGGTATAATGATATCTTCTAAGCTTTTCGGAACTGGTAGTAGAACAGATGAACGACGATGATAAACTGTTGATCTTATATAATTGAAAGCAGGAATATCTTCAGCTGTATCTTTTTTTCTTTTCTGACACAAAAAACATTATATTTAAAAAAAATAGAATTTGGAGTAAATAAAAATATACAGATAGAATTAAGTGTTGTCGATAAATTTCTGTCACTGGTTTTAATAAATCGGTGGTTGTTTCCATGTACTTTTTTTTCTAATACAGCGTTAACTTTAGTTGTATGTTGAAGTTCGTTATGTAAATGTTGTTGTGGATATCGTTTTGTAATACCATTGAATAAAACCATTGATACACCACAAGATTTGTTGCAACAGATCCATATTTCTGAACCGTCTTTATTTGTACATCTTTTTCTATATTTTGTGTTTTTATTACGAAATGTTGCCTTTTTTTATGAGATTATTTTAGCATAGTAGTGGTAAATTTAACACAAAGCTATATAAGCATTATGTTATT
>CAJNSZ010000759.1:0-43921 GCA_905329745.1 Rotaria sp. Silwood2 | reverse complement strand
CTATTTCAGCGTTGCAACATTTTCTAGCTCGACTTGATATGCTTCATCCGGTTGTGCCATTAATTTCATGTCACCTTATAGATATCTTGGTTTTCAACTGAGTGCTTCCAGTGGAACTGGTACTAAAGGCGCAAGATTATTTCATAGTTTTTTAAGGATTTTGTATTTTTCAAAATCGTTTCAATGAGATCAAATATCAGTATTTTTATTCCCGACATTAATTTTGTTTCAAGTCTGGCTTCTATTTCGCTTGATTTGAAAAAAAAAGGAGTCTGCTATCTTCGATGCATCAAAGTGTGTAGGTTGAAAAGTGGTTCAACAAAAATAGCTCCCTGTTTTAAGTAATTTCATGAAGTTATTTAAGCTTGACTGTGTTTGTCAAGGCCTCAAGTCATGAATGAAATCGAAGTATTTTCTTAGTCCGAAGCATTGATTGAAGATACATGGTTCTTCGAATAACGACGAATAATTTTTGTTCATGAAAGTTCAGCATAATTTAGGACCCATGCTTAGAAAAAAGAAATAAAAAAGAGAGACATTGTTTGAGGTAGTGGTATGCAAACGAAATATGATGTACTACATAATGATATATCACTGAGCTCTCTAATCTATTGGATTCAGACATAGTCAAAAAAATAGTATGATCTTATCAGATGGACGAATAATTTTTTCACCCACTACACGTAATCTATTTTCACATATTATAATTTGCTATTCTATCCGATATATTTGTATGATATACACACGATAAATGGTGGAGATGAAAATTAAATTTATTGCAGATTGTAATGGGCTATCGATTATTTTATTAACTTTTATGATGGCATGTAAGAT
Organism: Rotaria sp. Silwood2; assembly: GCA_905329745.1. Lineage (NCBI taxonomy): Eukaryota > Metazoa > Rotifera > Eurotatoria > Philodinida > Philodinidae > Rotaria > Rotaria sp. Silwood2. The sequence goes on along the minus strand of CAJNSZ010000759.1, from coordinate 43,087 downwards.
GATACGAAATTATGTTGATGAAATGTATTAAATATACAATAAAGAACTTTTATTCGTTTAATTAGCAAAAAAAATAGTTATAACATCATTTTTTATGCGTAAGGATCACTTTTTTTTTGTGTCACTCAATAAAAAGAAGACTTCATTTATCAACTGATATTCTACTTGGTCAGGTATTCCCTGACAGAGAGGCAATGCCGTTGGTAGTAGCAGCTTTGGTATCTCTATACAAACGTGTATTTTGAAATGAAAAATAGAAATTGGTTGCACAAACGAAGATAGAAATAGGATCGTATTCGGCGAAAACGGATACTTCATGATTGAAAGAAGAAAATGCATTGGTCCCAGGAGAAGCATGTGAAATCTGTTTTCAATACGAGCAGCTTTTTGTTGTACACATCTTTGTGTTGTGTATTCAGAGTAAACTTTAGATAAAATATAACACACTATATCTTGTAAGAAAAAGTGTTAATTCAATTCCCATCATTCAACATTGAAATTATGTCAAACTCTAATCATAGCTTCGTGACTTAAGATTAGTTTTGCAATCAGAAATTTATTTACGATAGTGTACCTAGTAATCTGTTTTCATAAAATCTAAATCTTCTGTACAATACCTGATTCACCTTTTATAGCTGGAACAAAGATAGAGTAAATCAGATTCTTAAGATTCTCGTCAGTTGCAACAGAATGAGAGATGCTAGAGACACAAACATAGTTTTTTTTCAACTTCTGCGCTCTAACTTTGCTTTTAACAACTTTGACATTCACTACTAGTAGCTGGATTAGCAGATTTTTAATGAGAAAGACAAGCTAAAATGTTGATGAAAGTTAACTGACCTTTTTGATAATTTGGTGAAGCAGTAACTGACACAATGAACAAATGAAAATATTGTGCGTCATAATATAAATTATATTTACTTTCTGTATAATTTCTAGCTATTATTTCTTTTCTTTTTATGACAGTAAGTCAGATATTTATATCGAGGAATTACACAATATGAGATATACTTATTTTGCGCATGCATTTGCTTTATGATAGGCAATTCGGAAATAATTTCTGATGACAACATTAACAGCATGTGTTTGAGAAAAAGCAGAGTATATATCATTTGTCTCTCTTGCTATAACCGCCATTATATAAAAGAAATGAGAAAATATACTAAAACGTCATTTAGCAGATTAGAATCTATGATAAAGTGACAAGCAGAATATACAAGTGTCAGTTTCTTAAAGGGCAGAAAGTTAGATAATAAATGTGTTAACTGCGATAATCTGATGAGTGATCAGAATGAAAATAGATACTAAATATTAGGATATTTATTTATCCTAAGTGGTTGTTTATCTGAAGATGTTATTTTTCGTGCTCATGTACGCACGAACTCTATTTTATAAGGGAATGACAAAAACAAAGAAAACATGTATAAATATATAAAGAACGAAAGAAAAGATAGTACCAATAGAGATGAAAGAAAGATGAATGACAGTGGAGGAAGATCACAAGATTTAAATATTTATAGGTGCAATATCACCGTAACATACTCCCCTACTGGAAAAAAAGTGCATTATCAAAGTTTTTATATGACTAATGAAAATCGAAATACAGAAGTAGAAAGAAATAACGATTTAAACGAGAAAAATTTAAAAAAAAGTAGTGGTTAAGTTCAACAAATTTATATGAATCAACAATAGAAAAATCAAAACAACAAATATAACGGATATAGCGAAATGAAAAAAGCAAAGAAAGTTATAACAGTTTCATAGATATAGATATTTAAAAAACGGAACGGTTGCACTAGACATACCCCGGTCGATCAAAACGGTATTGTTTACGATCCGAAAAAGGACGGTAAAGAAATGCGGGCTGTATTATATTCGTATCGTAAGCGGATCGTAAATTGATCAAATACGGTGCGTTATACTACACTCGTTAACGGACTGTTTTGCAACTTTTTTACAACGTAAGCCACCGTATGTAGATGCATGCAGTGTGGTCTACTATCGTATCCTCATAGACTTAGTTTACGAGAGAAGGATTGACTTCACAGTTCCCACTCCCTCTTACACTATTATAACCCTAGAAAGATAATTTTTATTTCAGAAAATTTTCATAAGTCACGTTTTGTTTATTTTAAATAAAAAAAAATATTTCTTTAACTATATAATCCGAAAAAAATTAAATTAATAAAAACATCTAAAAAAATTTATGTTTTTATCTAAATAAAAATAGTTTTCTTTTAAAACAAGATGAAAAATTTGAATTGAAATATATTTAGAAAAAAAATTATATTTTTTTTAATAAAAAGTACTGATACTTTATTCTATCTTTCGTAATTCTTTAATGGCGAGATAACGAGGCATTAAAGAAGATTCATGTAAGCTCTACTTATTATTATTTTTTTTTTATTATTATCTTTTTTATTGGTTTGAATATAGCGCTCGTTTTTGCTGGAATTTCATTATCATGTGTAGCTAAGTTGTTATTTCATTATCATCTTCTCGTACTTTCATTCGTTTAAAGTGCCCAAAAAATTGACTGTCTATAAAAAATGTCTTCAACTTTATTTTATTGTCTTCTATTTAATTGTGTTGTTTTACCACTTTGTACTTTGGCAAAAAATACATATATGCCCAACTCGCCACTATGAAAGTTTTCGAACTTTAGACGCTCATTATACACCTTCAAAGTGATGGTATAAGATAATATAATGAAACCAAGGTAGATGTATAAATGTTCGACGGTACCTTGGTATTTCGATGTTTCTGAGGTGCCATATGAGGTAGCTTATGGGTGAGGGCAAGTCAATTGATATACAGATCTATCTCTCTCTTTACAAAAATATAGGTTAAATCTTATGATCTCAATGTGGGTGTGGGTGGGTATGACTGTGGGTGTGAATATCGGTATGTGGTGTGGCTGTGGCTGTAAGTGCGAGTCTTGAATCAATAAGCATCAACATGCACATCCATACCCCACACGTCACACTTACACCCACAGTCATCCACACCCAGATCCACACCCATCCACACCTTCACTCTTACACACAGGAACACGCCACAGCCATAGAGCCACAATCACTCTCACACTCGTTGACAACCAAACCCCGAGTAACCAGAACCACACACTCATCCAGCACCTACAACCACGCCAACACCCGTACCTATCCCACACCCAGAGCCACACTCGCAGCTACATCCACCCCGCATCTACAGCCATTTCAACACCTATAACCACACCCGCACGCGCACCTACACGCCACCTTGCGATATTTTTGCGTATTTTTTTATATCAGAATACGAACAATGAAGTTATTATGGCTCCTATCCAGCAGAAATATTGAAGTAAAAGTAAGAAGTTTTTATACGATACCACATCGATATCTTATTTATTACTAAAGGTAGAGCCTTTCTTTTGATGAGAAATTAACTGTATGAATAATTTTCAGCTAAACTAAAATTCCACAATTTCATTATTTGAAACATTTTAAACTTAAAATACATCGGATCGGGTTGATGCTTTTAGTGTAGGAAGTGGCAGTATTTAACTATGTTGTCCTGAAAATCACAGCTCAGTAGATTGAACTAATACAGAGATATTAGAGTCGAATCACTATTTGTCAGTTGTATGAATAATTTTGGACACCACTGTATACATACCCACACATTGTTGCAGATCGAAGGAGTTCTCAAGACCAGCATTAGTTGTACTTCAAAACACATTATATTTTCTTGAATAAACAGTACTTCATAAAATAAGTTTGAATTAAAACCGGAAAAGGAAAAACTCGCTTAAAATTTTCTTGGTTTGAAAGAAGAAGAGAAACAAACAAGCAAACACACGAAGCGTGATTATATAATGATTATAACTAAAGAACAATTAATAACTACGCTAGAAAACATTTTTCATAAAAGATCAATAAATTCATGTAGACAATTTGTCAAATGAAGTTATAAAATAAAGTATATTGTAGAGCCATAGCACAGTTAGTCTGAAGATCCAGAACCAGATGGTAATGCTTTAGCTGCTCGTGCTGCTTCCAAAATAGGCATGGGATCTGTAACAATAAAAAAAAGTAAATTTGTTTTTCTATCAAAAAAAAATGTGTGATCATTTATCTATCAAATAAATTCAAAGCTTTTGCTTTTCTTGCTGCCATTCAAAAAGAAATAAAAGCAGACTGAAAGCAAATAATATTTCAGTGGACTTTGGGTAAGCTCAACAATAGGTAGTCGCACACTGTCAAAAATTGTTTTATCGGTAGAGATCTACGATTCCAAAAAATACCCAGAGCCGAAACCAGAACCGCGGTTCCGGTTCGGCTCCAAAACTATTACGCGAAGTTGTTTTGTTATTGAAGTATGATCATGTCTTGGAGTTTGTTAGGTATGGTTATGCGTGTAGATGTTGCAGAAGACAAGATCCGTACTTCCGCCTCAGGGTTACCGTAAGGTTCATAGTGATGTGTATTGTTCGTTGTTTATAAAATAATCTTTTCTACTAGAAAAATTATGACGGCAAAATACAGGATAAAACAGTTGAATTTAGTTACTTAGCTGTTAGCTAGCCCTGTGATCATATCTTGATCGCAGACGAAAGAGTACTAATACTAATGAAGTTTATTATTTACCACATTTGTCCTTTATAATTTCTTCATGTGGCACTCCAATTGTGAGGTCTACAGAATGCCAGACAGATAAGTAATACTTCGAAAGCTAAGACTAAGAAAAAAACTTTTATTGGTTTCAATTATTAAACCGTCGTATTCTTTTGTATTAGGGTTGAAGTTCATTACTGCCAAAGAAAAACACCATTATTCGACTACTTTTATTAAAACAATGGATTGTGTCAGTAGCTATATAAAAAAAATGGTTCTACGGCTCTTTAACGGTTCTTTGATGATTTTTTCTATGGTTCCTGTCCAGTTTCGGTTCTGAAAGATTATTAAAGGCCGGTTCCGGGTCGGTTCTCGGGTTCAGAGGTTGTAGAACCGTAGATCTCTATTTATCGTTGCTTTCTTTTGATATTTTACATAGCATTATGTACAAACAGAAAGGTAGTAATTAAGAAGCAGATCTTAATTAAATTCCATCCGTTATCAATGAAATTTTTCTTAAACGAATTCCGAAATAAAGACAGCATTTGTTTCAGTTAACAGAAACTAAAACTTTGTTTGAGGTAAATTCATTTCGAATTTGACGATGGGTATTACGGTTAATAGAACGTTAAGCTACTGGATACGCACTAAGAAATTCATTGCCCGTTACCTGGTAACGTAACCATGACTTCTTTCTCCAATTTAGATCCCTATTGACTGAAAAATTATGACTCACTCAAAGGTGGAATTTCTCTATGTCCTATGTGAAGAGCTCATATATGTGTAAACTGTTTTTTTTCCGAGCCTGCTGAAAGTTTTTTGCTACTTCATGTTTAGAATATCTAACTGTTCATAATCTAGCTTACGTTATATTTTCGATTATCACAGGCAAGTCCTTAGTTTTGCCGATAGAAAATTGTAGAGTGCAACTTACAAAGCTTTTTAAAAAGTGTTATTTTAGTTAAAATGGTAAGTTACTAATATCCAATTTTTTGTCGCATACAATGGTAACCAATAACTTATCCTTACAATCATAACTTTACGGTGCTTAAGTAAGCAATAAAGTTGAAAATTCGTTTGCAAAAATTTATAAACATGAGCATTTACATTATTAGTGAAATCAAAGTTACACACCATACTGAGTATGCTCCGTAAATCCATTTTTTAGCTGAAACTTGGATTCTTTCTATATTTATTTGATGATAAATTTGAATCGTGTTGAACACGGGAAAACGTTATCTTAGAATCTGATTTCTTTCTCAGAAAAAAGCACTTAGTGTGACCAGAAAATGCAAGTAGAAGTTGAGAATTTAAGAGGCGGTTTGAAGTCGTCATTGCACTATCCAGCATTTCACTGAGGACTGTGAGTATGGGTGTAGTGTGAGTCTCTAGTATGTACGTGCGAGTGCGGATGTCGGGTATGGTTGTAGGTTGCACCAGTTGTTTTTATCCATAGCGTCATCAACACTGATGGATGTACGCATCCAAATCAGTGCTCACACTCACAAAGGCACATTTACATCCATCACTAGTTTCTTGAATACCGTCTACATTTAGATTGTTCTACTATTGAATAACGTCTCAGCCTAGATACGAAGCAATAAGAGTCATTTTAATGCGTTCTATCATTGTTTGTGGTTCCTGTAGTATGTTTGGATTCTGCCTACTAAGATTAGCATAAAAAAATATGCACTCAAAAATGGTACAATAAAAATTAAGCTTTCCAATGATGTTGACACATATCTAGTGAATTCGGAGTAAAGTCAAGTAATCGTTTTTCATAAACTTGTAGAAACAAGGACTAGGACTATACAAGATTTCGTGAGAGCCTATCAAAAGATACGGAAACGATCTCTTTTACCTGGATAGTTCGTTCCTATAATTTTTGGGGAGTGACGAGCGATCATTGCCGTTCCTCTTCCTGCAAAACAAGCAGAATCAAACTTGTTAGTTTTGCCGTCGATTAAGACGGATATATACATACCACAACGGGTGCTATTGAAAGTGAATTTTTGTATGAGGTTGGATTCGAAATCAGCAACATAAACATTACCAATCGTATCAAATTTTAAGCTATAAGCATATAACCTGTAAGAAATGATTAGCGTGCCCCAAGTAGAGCCTGGATTAAAGCGATAGAGGCCTCCAATAAAGAATGCATATATCGTTCCATTCGTGTCAACAGAGACCTCAGTGGGCCTAGACAACTGTCCGTTTCCACCCGCAACCGTCATGCCTATGGTTGATCCTGGTGGCCACTTTTGAATTCGATCATTGTAAAAATCAGCAATATAGAGCGTTAAGTTTTGATCAAGGAAAATACCCATAGGGCCCGAAAGTTCTCTTGAACCATTCCCCGTAGTGCCATTGCCTATTCCTGCTACCAAAGTGCCATTGGTTGAGCGTGGTGCCCATTTCATGAGACGACTGTTTCTATGATCTGATATATAAACATTACCACTAGCGTCCACTGCTAGACCCCACGGTGCGAATAGCTGATTATAGTTCGATCCTAAGCTGCCGCCAGCAACAACCTGACCAGTGATAGGTGGTGTTGCGGATGCTAATGAAATATTGGTATATTTCATTATTCTGCTATTCCCTGCATCGGAAACATAAAGGCTTCCATAAACATCAATGACTGATCCGAACGGTGCTGAAACTTGACTGAGACCACTGCCTGGCCCATTTGTGAGAGGTACACCTACAGAACTTCCTCTCGCATACTTTATAATACGATTGTTATTGTAGTCGTTAATATATAAATTGAAAGCACTATCGATTGATATATACACTGGCATATTTAGCAAGTTAGTGGCATTGCCGAGAGTTCCGTTTCCCGCCACAATGATAGGAGTTGGGTTCCATTGAGAACAAGAAGTGTCTACAAAATAAGTAACGAAGTACATGATATTGGGTGGCAACCTCAATTCATCATTAAAGACATTTCTTAGACTTTTGTACACAGCCAATTTTCTTCTTCTGTAACCAGCAAAAGACCTTTCCAATGAAAAAAGAATGATAATCCTGAATCAGAAAACTGACGAGTGCCGTTCCACGAATCCACATTTTATCTCTATACCTGTTATCATTTGGTACAGTTGAACGTGTTCTAGATCTTGAACATAAGATACAAAGCATAATAATGAAATCGTATTCATTGGCGACCCGTACTAGGATGAACTTTTTCATGGTTCCAGCTCGAAAATACATAGATCAATTACTCATTAATGCCTATCGAAAATCTAGGAAACTATCAGGATTTCCTGCTTAAATTTTCGCATATTGTAGTTGAGATCAACCCCCAGTATTAGAAAGAGGCTAATGATTAGGACACAGTAAAGGATGTGTGTGTCGTTATGCACGCTCTAGCAGAATTTCTCCGACTCACACCGTAAGGCATGTTAAAATATGGGCAGTGAGATGGACAGCGAGATAATATCTGCGACTCAAGGTTATAAGGATCTGTACCCACTAAAAGGCATTAACTGAAAGATGGCGATCAACGACAATCCTGAAATATGCAGCATTAGCTATTTTTTTCCAGCATCGTTTTCGTCCATTTGCCTTCGAACAAAATACCCAGTTAGGCAAGACTTTTTAAAAAAATGCGTTAAAATGCGTTTTAACGAAATTCTAACGCATTTTAACGCGTTACTTATTGCATAAAACATTAAACTGTGTAAATTCTTATGAATTTACACGTTACTACCCGTTTGCAGTGGGATTACGAGAAGCTTTAATACGTTCAAGCATTTGAAGGTGTAATAACACAAAACTATCTATTAGGAGAACTCATTTTGCTGCGTATTTTTTAATACAATGCAATGCGTTCAAAAATCACTCGTTATTTCTCATTGTTTTAAGCAATTCAACGCTTATTAACGAATCTGCTTCTTGAAATTATTTTAAACGCAGAACTTCGAGTTCAAGAACTTGCGTTTTTTCGAATATCCCTGTTGTCTATTTCGTTTCTTTATGCGAATGAAAAGCTATTTTTTAGCCTTCATAGAGATATATGGAATATTTCTCGAATTTCCTGTCAGACAAAACTTAAAAAATGTGTCAAAATGCTAGAATGCTTATTAGCGGGGAAATATCAGCAGAAAAACGCATTTTTAAGCGTATGTTTCTGAACGAGTTTTATTGTGTCCAACAATTCCTCATTTCTTTTGTTTGCTTAGTTGAAGAAATCTGTTTTCCTTCTAAGAAATAGTTTATTCATAAAAAAAAAGAAGGTATATGTATCATACATAACATTTTTTTCTCATCGAACACTCAATTCATATGAATAGCAGCATACAGTTCTTTCAAAATATTAGCCCATTATTCTCCAGTCACCTAATATTCTATGTTGATAGCAGGAAAATACCTTGTAACTTATAGAATATTTTTGTTTGTGAGGGGGCTACGAAAAACGTGTAGATAGAGGGAAGAAGTTATTTTTTACAGACTTTATGCTCATTGTTATGCAGCTTATTTATTACAATGAACGATAGATATCGCTTGCAGACAAAATTCATCTCGTGTATTATAAGTTCGTTTTCAGTACGAGACAAAGATTTATGATCGAAGAAAATTATTTTATTTTTTCATCCGATAGTCAATTCGCAAGACTAGAAAAAATATACAACTAATCAATAACTGCATCTATGATTTCTTTTTGTTCGATCCAATGTTTATTTCGCCACCGCTAGATATATTACTCTTCTAGTAATAATAACACTGTAGCGATAGAAGATGATCACTTTATTATGTATTCATATACTTTTTCGTTTATGCACTATATTCTCGACAGAAAGTAAGCATCCCGTATTTAGTATGATTTTTTTTCTTCCATCAAGTAGTCAGTTCACAGAGATACTAGGATATATGTTTTTTGTCTAAGTTAAGTCTATTTTATTTTCATCTAATATTTAGGTATAATGATAGATAAATATCTAAATAGCGCAAAATCGTATATTTTTTGTTTTCAATGAGTACTTGTTAGCGTCAACAGATGCCACATTATGACGCTAACTTATCTCCAGTGCATTATATACATATATGTTTTTTTTCTTTCCTGTCGTATATGTATATGTTCCATTGATCATCATGAGATCATGATGATCTATTCCATATTGCGTCATTCTAGTTTTTCTATTACGTTTTTTGTTTTTTCTTTTTATATTCGATATATGATCTTGTTTTTCTCTCGTTATTTGGGTCATTGTTGTTTTTCTCTTGTTACCATCGTTCATTCTTTTGTTATTATTATTTTTTTCTATTATTATCGTTGCTCATTATTATTACTGATCAACATCGTTTTCAACACTATATATATATGTGTGTGTCATTATTGATATTCATCAATAAAGATCAGATTGAATTTATATATAATACATCTATTATTACTATACATTTATTCCAAAGTACGGTAGGCAGTTTTGACGTGAGATTTCTTATCGTTAGATAGTTTAGATTTATATACGATTTTCATTTAGGTTACGAAAGTTTCGGAGGCTGAAGTCATCATCATATACATCCCCAAAGAGAAACCTCGCAGTACTTCGTCTCATCTCGTCCTTGCGTCTTTAATATATGTCATGAGTATGCGGTTAGGTCTGAACATTAAAAAAATTCGAAAAAAACCGTAATGACTAGAAACTTATCAAATACTTGTTTATGTTATTTTCTACCAAACTCCTATAGTTATATGCTATTCTTGACACTGTAGCACTTTTATTGTACACCTTCCTATGCTACCAAGGGTGAACAGCAAAAATTTCGTACATCAGTATACTTTAAGAATATGTCAAAACTATCCCCTAGAATTTCTTGCTTATTTAATCAATGTTATGAACGTGTTCAGTACTATAGTAGTTTCAATTCATTACATATAATTCTTTCTGACAATGAAGCTCTAGTAGTCGTTTGCACTTTAGTATTCGAGTATCACTGAAGTACAAGGACGCGTTGGAGCTGTATTATCAGAAAAAATGTATACAGAACGAATTGAAACTGAAATGCTCGTAACATTGTTGATATTTTGCGTGAAATAACTATGATCATTATAATAGTCTTGCATATTCTTGCAGTCTTCTGTGGTATAGAGACAAGGGGAACTTTTGTTTTTCTTTTCTTGTGTGCCATTGAGCGTTTGATTTCTGAACTGAGTTAATCGCTGGAGACAACATTGTGGATCCATAGACTTCGTATAATGGATTATTTGTTTAGATGAGTTCTTAGTCATTTTCACGTAACACTGCTGCAATAACTAAGAATTTACTACAATTAATTCTGCAGTACAGTAAGTCTACGAATTCAGAATATTTTTTTAGAGCAATTTACTCACTAGAGACCTTCTTCAGTTACGCTGTTTCGATTTTCAACGACTTGTTTGCGTATAGATACTATATAATTTTACAGTGAAGACCGTAGAAAAGATTTCGGTGCCCACTGTGATGTAACTGAGCAGTCAAAATTTTTATATATCTATTTTAAAGAAATCCCTGAAGTAGAACCCTAGGCTTGCAAAAGAATCAAATATTTGAATTTCTACTTCGCGCGTTGTCCCTCTAAGAACATGAACTAAACTAACTTTCGTTAAACAAACTTAGGAGTTTTTAACAAAGTCTCATAAGTGTAAGAGAATTCTCTTGAAAATTCCTAAGCTCTTTTAGTGAAAGTTAGTTTAGTTCCTGTCTTAGAGGGACAACGCACGAAGTCGAAAGTCAAACATTTGATTCTTTTGCAAACCTAGGGTCCTACTACAGGGATTTCTTGAAAACAGATATATAAAACTTTGACTGCTCAGTCGCATCACAGTGGGAACCGAAATCCTTTCTACGGTCTTCACTGTAACATTATATAGTATCTACACGCAAACAAGCCATTGAAATCGGAAGAACGCAACTGAAGAAGTTCACTAGTCGGTTTAACAAGCCAACGAGTAAAACCCTCTGAACAGTTTAAGAAAAATAAAATCGCAAAAAGTGCACGTATTAGCGCGTTCATAACTCGTTAAATTTTTGAACGAAAGAAAACCTGTTAAAAGCATTAACAAAAATAAAGTGTTCGCTTTTTGCGATTTTATATTGGTTAAAATTTCGAGTCGTTTTTACGCGTTTTTTTCATGCTTTGTCTAACTGGATCGGTGACACTTTTCGCTCGAAGTATGGATCTGACTTTCAATTCCTGTCTTGGCCAGGAAGTGCTTGAGTTTGGGTGTGTTAATGACAGATTAGGATAAAGAGAACACACCCGTATCTATTGAAACGTTAGTTACTACTTGGCATGTGACAGTTTCAGCTCCGCTCCAGGAATGAAAGCTGGTGGACAGCTCCAACTCATCAGGAAAGAACTAGTATAGTTACGGGATGCCCTTATATCTACAGGGTTTGTACTATGGGATACCCTAATGTCATCAAGAGCTGTACTATAGCGATGCTCTTAGATTCTCAAAAGCTATACTATTGGGATAGCCTTAGGTTCTCAAATGCTATACTGTGGGGATATCCTTAGGTTCTCAAGGGCTATAGTATAGGAGTGCTCTTAGGTCTCATTGGTACGCCTATACTATAGACTCTCAGGAGCGAAGGCTACCCTTATAGGATAGCTCTTGCTGACCTAAGGGTATCTCTATACTATAGGTCTTGTAGACCTAAGGGTACCCGTATAGAAAAGTCCCTGAGGACCTAAGAATGTCTCCATAGTATAGCCTTTGATGACTTAAGGGTATCCACATAGTACGGTCATTGAGGACCTATCGGAGCCCCTATTGTATAGCAGCTTGTCTGGAATGAGCTGATCAACCTCTCTAGCTCACGGGAGCTGGAGTTGGTCACTAGCTCTGCACATCAGCTCTCGTGAGTGAAGGAGTTGAAAGTGTCACATGCCTAATTACTACCAAGCAAATGCCCACATCTGTTCCCTACGCTACAGTCCATACTTGGATCCAGACCTATAACTAAATTTCTTGGTCTTGTGATTTCACAGGTTAATTTAAATGTACTCTGGTCGGTGAATATTAAAATCTAATCTGCTTACTCGTTGATCCTGTTGTTGCTTTTGTTGTAGTTTGCGTTGTCGCCGTTGTTTTTGCTGTTGTTGTTGTTGATTTTATTGTAGTTTGTGTTATCACCGTTGTTCTCGCTGTTGTTGTTGTTGATTTGATTGTAGTTTGTGTTGCCACCGTTGTTCTCGCTGTTGTTGTTGTTGATTTTATTGTAGTTTGTGTTACCACCGTTGTTCTCGCTGTTGTTGTTGTTGATTTTATTGTAGTTTGTGTTACCACCGTCGTTCTCCCGGTAGTGTTTGCTGTTGCAACAGTCAATGTAAAATTTCATTCAGTATGTTACAATTTTGATCAGAAGTATCAGCAAGCATGTGTTTTTTAAAGAGTATCTCTCAGAGCAAAGCATGTTGTCTCAAAATTTCTCAACAAGTTTTACTCCAGCATACTACTTCGATCCACCATTTTGAATGGAACCAAGAATATTTTTTGCGTATAAGTGACTCTACCTGAGTATGAACTAGCTGATCGGATTGCAAGAAGGATTCAACGCAACATTATGTGTCATATTTAGCGAATAGAAACGAAAAAACTCGAAATTCGACATAATGCAGCTCTATCCTTGAGCAATTTCACCCATAAAACGAATAGTAATTCCTTCTGGATGATCAATCTCTAGCTTCTCGACAACCGTCGACACTTTGAAAATGTTACGCATTAGTCTTATTTTTTGACTTTGAATATCCTTTTAATCATTTTGGTACATCTACATACTCAAGATGATAAATAATACTGTTTTTCACTGATGTATATCATTCATTTGCAAATACCTGAAGTTGTTGGAACTGTTGATACCGTTGCATTTGAATTGACTTGTGGACAAACTTGAGGAGCGGCCAGTGCTAGTGGATAGCACACTGCCTTGCCACAGCGATTACTCAGAACACAAACAGTGTATGGCACTGCACATGTTGCATTATCACTAGCGCATGGCGTTAAACTAGAGCATTGCAGCCATGCAGCACATATACCATTTACGCCTGAGCTAAGTGGAAGGCATTGACAGTCCAAATTAGTTGAGCAAGGTACAACTCGAGCACTGCATGCTTCAGGTTGACATTGTGAACTGTTCGATACTTGTCCTGCACAGAGTTCAACTGTATAAATTGACTTAGCAATCAATGGGCGCTCTTACCTGACACGCTGGCAATATATCTAAACAAGAAAAAACTGCGTTTATGAATTACATTGTCGGATACAAGTAACTTACAGTAATGAAGCTATTATAACCCACATATTATTGATGCTACGCAGTGTTTCAGAATAAAAACAACATCATGTTTGGATGCTTATATACTTCCTAATGGCATTTATTTTCTTCTGCAAAAGTTTATATTTGTTTTACAATTTGTTTTGAGCTCACTGACTATGCAATGCAACTCGGCGAAAACAAATAACAGAATTAGTTTTCAGGGCGAAAAATAGTTGTTCTGCTGTTGTAAATGCAATCGTATATAATGATGAAAAGCTATGAATGACACGGCAAAAGCAATTTGATTTCTATATGCGTATGGAGGAGTTTGTTGATGATGAAATTGCTCACAAACACAAATACTTGAATCAAATTATTCTATTCAGAAGAACCGAAAATAAAAGCTTCTACCATGGAAAGAATCAAGAACAAACCTATACCAGTAACTAATCAATGTCCGTTAGATATTCATCAATATCACTTTTGATCATGCATCTTGATACACTCAGTATACTATTCATTGCTAGTTTTGGATTAGTACTTCAAGCATTGGTACTTATGAAGTAAAAGATATTCAAAACAAAACACTCAATATTTATACAAGAAATAAGAGTGCTCGTGAGCCTTAGTCTGTGTATTGATATGATGGTGAGTGTAGGATGTGTGTAGATGTGTGGATGCAACAGTCAACTCTAGTGAGCAAAAAAGCTTGTTAGCGCAGCCTCTTTGGGGCTGAAATGTGGAACTCACATATGTTCTTCAGCTTCGTTATAGGATGTGGATGGGTGTGGGTGCACTTTATTCCTTCAGCCCACGCCCACACACCCCACTCTTCAAGTAAAACTGGCTTATTTATGCTTACTTTCTAAAGATAAAGGATTGATTTATCTTTGGCTTTCAAAGATAGAGGATTCATTTGTCTTTATTCAATAAAATAAGACTAAAATGCCATCCCTAGAATGAATAGAATCTCTCGCTTCGGTATGCTCCTTCATTGTAGAGATTCTGACAAAACGTTGAGTTGATATTTGATCATGAAGAATAAATATTTCACTGCTTGTCTCTCAGTCATGTTCCGATGTCGATATCATGCTCAATTTTACCTACTATTCTTCAGTGGAATTAGTTGGACTTGTTCATTCGATATGTCATATCATGCCTAACGTTTGGTTAATGCGCCGTCGTCGAATACGACCATTGATCCTTCCATCTCGATGTAAACAATCACTAAAACCGCCTCGAAAGAAATATTTACTCTTAATCAAACTAATGAAATTATTTGCCGCTATTCTCGTACTTTTGATGATTGGTGCTTTCACAGTAGTAACAACTCTGCAAGACTCGAACAGTACACGCTATCAACGAGAAGCTGATTTAACACGAATGGAACGTCAAGGACAACTACAGGAAGCAACTGAAAAACGTCAGAATATTGCAGATTTAGCGAAACTTCATGAACAACAAGATTACAATGATCGAGTCGCAAAAGGATTACGTATGCAAAATGTTTACGATGCGTATATGCGCGGTTTAGCCAGCATCATTCTCAAACCGAATATCAATTTAACATCTTCTGAACTTTTATTTGCTCGATCGAGAACTTTATCAGTTCTAGATCAGATCGATCTAAAACGGAAATGGTATTTAATTAAATTTCTTTATGATAGTGAACTTTTGTACGTCAGGGATGTTGGTTATCGATTTGTTGATTTAGGCGGGGCTGATTTATCCAATGTCACATTTGGTAATACTGATAAATTTAGCAAAAGAACGAATCTTCAAAAAGTCTGACTTAGTAGCATTGATTTGGTGAACACTTCATTCAATAATGTTCTGTTAAAATCTGCTCGATTTGATTTTAGTGATTTGAACAATGCGAGCTTTAACACGATTTCTTTTTATGGCATCAGTTTCCTTCTCGCAACTTTGGAAAATGACGACTTTTATCTAACTCAACTTCAGAATACTTCGTTCCTCACATGTAATCTAAAACGAACAACATGGACATTTAAACGTATGGAAAACCAAATACGAGCGATTCATGTCGATTATTCATAAGCCGATTTGAGTGAATCAAGATTTCAAAAAATGCATTTTGGTCTGAATGTTCGATTTCATAGCACCAAACCAATCTTGATCGAAGTGAATTTAATGAGATGAAGCTTTCATCTAATCTACTGTTTAAAAATGTCAGCTTGAAAAAGGCGCGATTTCTCAAGGTCATCTTTGATCATGTAGAATTCTATCAAAGCAATCTCAGTGGATTACACTTTAATAATTGTCATTTCGAACAACTTCGCTTCGATCAAGCCGATTTGCAAAATACTCAATTCAATTCTGTACCGAGTTCAAGTAAGATTGACTTTCGTCGTGTCAATTTAATTGGTTCAAATTTCAATACACCATATAAGACTTATGTGAATATATCTGATTCTTTTTTACCAAATGTAATATTTATAACATCGTTCCGTTCATTCGGAGTGAATTTGCTTCAGAATGGTGGTGCTGAAGAAGGAGAATGTTATGGTAATCCATACGGAAATTTCACTGGAAGAAAGACTCCTCTTGGTTGGCAGCGATGTGGAGATGCTTTTCAAGTCCTTTACAATGCTAGTGGTTGGAAAATCGATGGAATGAATAAGGATTTGGAGTCATGCCTGTTCTGCGCTGTTGTCCAACGTACAAATACGTCTGGTGCACTGTGGCAGGAACTGATGTGGCTTCATTGGCGATGTTAATTGATACGCGTCGAGCTCGATATCTAATCAGTGGCTATTTGGGTGGTATTGACAATGAACCAGGTGTGACAATAATGAAAATCATTTTTCGAAAGGGAGAAACTCGCAATCAAACATTAACAGTTGGTAGGTGTTTATTAATCTAGTTGGATTTTAGCAACTTGTTTTCTACCGATTGGTACTGGATTTCTATTTAGATCGAATATCAAATAATGATCGTCGAGGTAAAACGGCTCTGATATTTCGCGATCATAATGATTTGATACCGATGGGCACGACATCGATCATTATCGAATTAAATTTCGATCCAGTACGAAACTCAAAGCCAATTAGATTGGGATTAGCCGATCAATTGACACTCATTGTCAAACAAAGATAAATGATCATGAGACATTGGGCTAGCTAATTTTCATAGGCTGTATCTAGATTTGTTAACTTACACAGAAAGAACATCATGAACAGTTTTGCTTTCTGAAGTCACGTTTCGATCATTAAATAAGGTGAAAATGACATTCAAACTCAGTTTTCTATAATCGCTAGCTACTATTAGTGTGCTTCTCATATAATGAAAAATAATTTGTTTACCTATTTCTGTATTATAGCGGTGTTTGTGCGAATTTGCAATGGATAAGAATCAGGATGTCTCAGTGACTGCAGCTCCAAATGCACTATCGATACAATATGCTAATTACAACGAGTTGTGGGTAATGAGGGTGAGGATGAGGGTGTTTGTTTTTTCGTTACCCTCCCCCACCCACCTTTTCTGAGAAAAACTGCATACAGTTAAAGCAAACACATTGAACGTGATCTCAAAGTGGCGGTACATGTCAAAACCAGGTGAAACTCAAGCCTTCATGTGCCACCGTCTGTGGCCGTAACTCAGATGAAGCTGAGCCTGATATCGCTTAATTCAAGTGAGGTTCATGCCACTCAAGCCTCCACGTTTCGCCGCCTATGGGCGAGACGCAGATGATGAGTGATTTCAAAAGAGGAATAAATTCGTCTTTGTTCCAACAGAACTCATTGCACATAGAGTGTGTACCTTGAAACGCATTTTTTATGATGCGAAGTAGTTGGCATCATTCAAAACTGGAGAGTGAGGTTTTTATTACTGGTGGCAGAGTTCGACTATTCAAGCAAAAATAGATTTCATTTTATTTCATAGTCAAGCAATGAAGCTTGAGGGTGTGAGTGTGGGCGTGAGTTAGGGTCTTCTCTTCTCATTACACACCGACGTCGCAGCAACCCCTGGTAGATCCTGGCAGACCATGCAGACTCTGGTAGATCTTAATAGACTTATTATTATTATATACATATATTCATATAAATATATACGTATATCTTTATCTATGAAGAGTATATATCAAGTAAATGAATTTTGAATTATTTTGTAATTCATTTACGTCATGAAGTTAGCACTTTAAGTTGTTTGGGCTGAATTTGCAGTAGATGGCTGCCAGTTCACATTTTTCTGGACCCCAGCCTGAAAAAAGAATACAATTTTGGATCCTAACCACCAGCTCTCTAACTGAGATACCTCTTCATATTGAGCTAGATACCTTCTCTCGTTTCATATGCTCATTCACATCAAACAATTTGAATTGTTAGACAGTCGTAAAAACTATACGACTCTTACATGTATGAACTTAATAGAGCCGTCAAAATATTATAAACACAGAGATTAGCATCTTTTGTTTCTATTGTTATTTTTTTACGATAACTGATATGTGTATGAAGTGGGTGTGGGTGGGTGTGGGTGTGGGTGTGGGGGTGGGTGTGGGCGTGGGGCTGGGGGTGCGTGTGGCGCCTCACCTCACCCTCCCCGCCCCCCCATCCCCCCNTCAATACAAATAAAATTAATCGACGTGTATGCACATGACCGTCTGTTCTCATAATTGTCTTACACACAATTGTCCATACACACAATTGTCTTACACACAATTGTCCGTTCTCACAATTGTCTATGCGCACAATTGTCTGCACACAATTGTCGTACACACAATTGTCCTACACACAATCGTCATAGACCCGGTTATATTGGCTATGTTTTTGGACAAAGATAGTGTATTACTCACAAGTTCTCTAGTCAATGAAGAGATGATAAATAGATCCTATTATGCACAACTCGTCGAACGGCTGCAGGATGTCATTTTAAAGAAATGACGTGAAAAAACCAACAACGGAGTGTTGCTTCTTCATATCAACGCGCCGTTTTCCAAACTCACTATCGTGCAAACTGTCATTCGTTGGATAGCTGTAGTCGAGTTGAATCATCCTACCCAATCTCCAGATATTACTGCTTCTGATTACTCTATCTCCTTGCACATTAATATAAAAATTCTTCGTGGCAAGAGTTTTAGCTCTAACGAAGGCCATTATATTAAATAAATTAAAGTATTTTTTTTCGTACGTTGTCATAGCATTATGAGTTGCATGGATTTTCCGGACGATGGGATGTAGTTAATTGATTCATCACATTGATGATCACAATCGTACAAATCCTATTTTCTACATATTTTATTTATAACACAAGTACTAAGATTATTTCAAACGACATTCATCTTTGATCAACACGAGGAAGTATTATGAACCCAAAAATAACATAAAAAAGGACCTGAAAGTAGGATGTGGGTGAGAAGTTGAGTGAGTTATCGATTTAACGACCTCATTCGCACCTACACCCTTATATGTATGCACACAGCTATACATGTGCCCAGTGGAAAATATTTGCTTGAAAGAAAGGGAAAGAACACGTTCCGCATAATGAAAAGCCCTTTTTTAAGAAAAGAAAACATTTCAACAAAACTGGAAAGTGTTCCAGAATGAAACTATTAGGAACGTATTCCACATAGTGTGGAATGCGTTCTTAAGTGTTCTAGTTTTTTCGGAACGTTTTCTTTTCTCAAAATAAAGCTAATTTTTCTGGAACGCATTTGTGGTCGTTGTTGCCTAAACTTAAATTTACTAAAAGAGTTCTCAAAGACAGTTTCAGACATAATTTTTTGAAAGATCGTTTCAAAGCTAAGACTACCAGTTGTAAACTATGACTTATTGAACACTCCATCAGTTTTAGTAACAGTTTCATGGTGCTGTACATCAGAGTCGTCATTTTTGAATTAAAAGTGACATTGAATTCAGATGAAAGCGTTCATCAGAGAAGAGAGTCCATTCTCAGATGTTTCTCAAGGTAATGCTAAAGAAAGCAGTTTCATTTCGATAAAATCCTATCTTGCTGTTTAGAAACAGAATGAGCAGAGACTTGTTGTATCGAATCATGGAATGGTTCAGAACGCTTTTTATTTGGATACAGAACGGTTTTTGACTTGAGAAAAAAAGTATTCCTTATAATTACAGAACAGTGAAGAATGAGTTCCTCTAGAATTAGAATTATTCTTTTTGACTGTGAAAACCTTCGCTACGCCATACAACGCATTCTTCATCTAAAAGAAAAGTTTCTACATTTTAATGAATGCATTCTCTTTCGTTATTTTTTAAATGATTTTTCACTCAGGTATATATTATAATTATTAATAGTTGTTTTTCTTTTTCTTTTTTTGTTCTTGTTGACCTTTTTCTATTTCTTCTTCATTCTTTGATAGTGCGATGGTAGAAGAACGTTAGTGTGCTGATCAGTTTCTTCAATATTACCGTCTTGCCGGTCTACTATGAAAGAATGGGAAAAGAGAAACAAAATAAGAAGAGGAATGAAAAGAAGAAAAAGGCAAAAGAGAACCACCGAGCATTGTAACGTATGTATGTATATATATTTGTGCGTGTATATACGTGTTGTTTCGTTCTATATCATGTCTGTGGAATGATCAAGTAAAAGAAGGAACTTTCAATTGATTCATTATGTCTTTTCTGACCAAAATAAATAAATCACCTTGGAAGATATGGCCCTGTATCAGCAAAAGGTCATGTTGTCATATGACTAATTTTGGTTAAAAATCTACCACAGTGATTAGAAGTATGTTTTTGTTTTTAATTCAATTTAAAAAGAAAATTAAAAAAATTTACTTGTACTTTTGAAGAAAAATAAAAGAGAGGCCGGATAATTTAAACTTTTATTTTTATCACATAAGCAGAAGCACTATCGATACTATTGTGTACCTTCTATCTGATTAGATCCGTAAGCAAGGTCGAAAACGGTCATGGCAGCTTTCTTTCGTTTTCTATATTTATCCTAGCCAGTAAGACTATCGAAGTTATGAATTCTGACTTGTTCTATCGTTCTCGAACATTAGTAGAACCGAATAACTTAGCTCTGAAACTCAACACCCAAAAGTCTTGAAAAAAGATCTGTGTATATCCCCTCGAGACTCTAAATATAATCGAAAACATTGTTAGGGATAACTACTCTTGTCATCGCATTGAATAATATATTTAAAGCGAGTTATAGCTTCATTTACTGAAGAAACTTTCGACAAGATCATCGAAGTGAGCACACTACACTACGAGTATCTGATGTCAACAGAGAAACTTCGAAAGAGCAAAGTTTACTTTATCGAGATAAAAAGATGAAAAAGTTTGAACTCAGCCGTCTTTCTGTCAGAAATCTCTAGCTCGAGAAGACGACCAAACTCTTACGAATGAAGGTTTTTTAAATTGTAGTGTTTGAGCTCGTCCTCACGATGGAAAATCTAAATTTAGTATTAGATTTCGAATCCGAAATCAAAAAAGCAAAAATAAGAAGAACATTACAGAGAAGATTCCATATTTGTCATGTCCAGCTCCGAAAGTTGGGCCAGTCTAACTTTGTTATTTGGTATACGTCTGATCAGTTTTGTTATAGATTCTCAAAACTTTTAGTAGTGCTCTATCTTTACAAAGATTTTCCGAGATACGTTCTGTACCAACCTGACAATTTGTATGGCACAATCAATATCCAAACGTGCGCGAGACTACGGTCTTCGATTCGGTGTATTGTCGATCGGACCACTGAATACCATCACCGATGTACCTGGTGTTCGGGTTGGTCAAGTAACACTTAATGAAGGAGATCACATTCGTACGGGTGTTACAGTCATTCTTCCTCATGGTGGCAATCAATTTCAAGAGAAGAGCCCAGCTGCCATCTACGTCGGTAACGGTTTTGGCAAGCTGACAGGCTACACGCAAGTCGAAGAACTAGGCACACTCGAAACGCCAATCATCCTAACAAATACACTCAGTGTTCCGACAGCTGCTGATGCTTTAATTGACTATACGCTAGCACAAGCGGGTAATGAACAGGTGTGCTCAGTGAATCCACTCGTAGGCGAGACGAACGACGGGTTTCTCAATGACATTCGCGCAAGGCATGTATCGAAAAAGCACGTATTGGACGCGATCCATCAGGCGACGAGTGGCGGCGTAGAAGAGGGCAATGTGGGCGCGGGCACGGGCACTGTGTGTTTCAACTTCAAAGGCGGCATTGGAACGTCGTCACGGAAATTGCCTTCATCATTGGGTGGCTACACTGTTGGAGCACTCGTACAAACGAACTTTGGTGGTGTATTGCGTGTGGCCGGATTACCGGTGGGTGTTGAATTAGGTTGTTATTCGTTTAAAGAGAAGCTTGATGGCTCATGCATGATCGTCGTGATGACTAACGCTCCGATAGACTCTCGTAATCTCAAACGGTTGGGTAAACGAGCATTTATGGGACTAGCGCAAACCGGTGGAATTGGATCGAATGGCAGTGGAGATTACGCAATTGCCGTCTCCACTGCATATCGTATTCTGCATGCATCGTCAAGTTTATTTGATGAAGTCAAACTGTTGCGAAATGACAATGTCTCGCCCTTGTTTATGGCTGCCACAGAAGCGACAGAAGAAGCAATTATCAACTCGCTCTTCGCCGCACGAACGCTTTCAGGCTATGAAGGACATAGAGTTGAACAATTACCTGTGGAAAAAATTATTCAATTATTTAAAAAGATGCCACATATATGAGTATATCTGGCTGATTGTGTCAGATGTATGAGGCGGGAGTGGGGATTTCAATGAACTGTTGATTGAGCGCCTTCATTCACGCTCTCATGCATATCCACAGCCAATTTTTATTAGAATCGTCAAAATTGAGATAATTGCATGGAATGATAGTCCGTCATTTACTCTTCCTTAAGTAATAAAAAGTTTTCCCGATTACCTGGGTTTTCCCAAAAATCTTTCAATTTTTCCGAGACCCTTCTATTCGAAAAGCCTGCAGTTTTTAAAAAAAAACAAAAGATCTTTCTCCGGTTGTTCTGAGTTTCTAATTTCTCGTATGCGCATCCCAAATTATTCTGTTGTGGTTCATCCTGTACATTGATATTTTTCTTATTTGAAGAGCATGTCAAAATACAGAGCACAGTCTCACTCTATTTTGGAACACGTCGTTCATGGGCGCAAAAAAAGAGATCACAAGTTCATTGAATGAAAAAATTGTGACCAAATTAAATCATCTTCCTTAAATCGAATGGTTTGGTGCTGAAAATCTCATCAGAAATTTCTCTTAATAGTCTGAACACATCTTCTTAGGTCCAGCTTGTTTCAACATTCTGGGTTGAGATCGACGGTTGGGGGAGGGAGAAGCCTTAAAGGTTCTTTTTTTAAATTCTTATTCTAAATCAATTAACTAATCACATAACACTGTTAAATGTGTTGATGTTGTATGTTTTGTCTTGAAGTAGAAGTTTTGTGCTGAACGCAAATGTTTTTCTTCATACCCCAATATATCTAATCTATTATATGCAATAATAAGAAGAAAACACAGAGAATGAAAGCTTTCCTTCAAGTTCGATACGATCATTTTGTTATAAAATATCTTTATGTTGAGATATAATTGTTATGCGTATGGAGCATTCAAGTTTAAATTATTTTTCTTGGTGATTTAATCGATCGAATGTCGTACAAAGTTCTTCTAATAAATTACATGTAAGATCTTCAAATTTAATCATGAGATCATGACTTGGTCATAGAGAACCAAAATTAAATACTTTTTATCTTTAAATTTGTTGAACAAGCAAATGTGTTAGATACGAATGACCAATTATATCGGAGGTTAATATCTTGAAATATAAAATATCAAAAACTATTCTCTGATTTGCTGATCAGGTTTCGTCGACTGGTGTCCTTGCTGTTCATCCTTCCTGTTTATTGTCTATTCATCTATGGGATGATCGTTAACAGCATGTTAGTCATTTCCTCATTGTCAAGCTAATATTCTATGAAGAATTTTTCTAGGCACTTTACTCGACGACTGATACCTCTTTTGAAATTTATACTTTCATTTTCTATGATACGAACTTCGTCCAGCATACTTATAAATTGTTGTTGTTTGATATTTTTAATTAATTTAATTTTTCTTCTATATCATTGATCTATAGACAAATATGAATTGTAAAAGAAAGATAATAATACAAATACAAACAAATTTCATAAACTTGAACACTGATGTACCTTTTTCTACCATTAAACGAATAATACTCCCATTCACACTCATGTCATGGTTTTTAGGCATAGGGTGTTGCTATAAATAGATGAGTTAATTATACTACTGTTATTCCATTGATTATCTAAGAGTTATTGTACCATTTTATGATATTTACAATCTATTTTATTTTTTTTCCACAAAAATTAAGTACTATGTAGGTCTCGCATCGTAAAAGGAGTTGTTGTTCTGCTAGAATCTTTGTAGAAATTAAAAACGCAACAGAACTGACAGATTTGAGCTAGAAAAAATTTCACTTTGGCTTGAAAGCCTCTTACAATATCTTGAAAAATTCATTAGAGTAGATTCTGTAGAGAAAGCCAACTTTGAAAACTCGTGTCGATGAATTTTGCAAGACAAGACATCTTTTTCACTATTTATTTCATAACGATCACTAATATGACGATGACAATTTCATTTTAACATTTTAGGACCAATTTATCATGCATATATGTATATATTCTAGACCTTATTCATGCTTTTGTATATGGAAGGCATTAAAGTCAAAATATGTATGAAAAACCTTTCCAAATAGAAATGTGTCTAGTTGCATGTTGAATGTAATATTTAAAAATAGAAATATATTTGAATCTTATGTAAATTATTAGTTTATGCAGAAAGTAAATGTCCATATGAAATAAAGAATCTGTTTACATTCAGGTTCATGAAAAAATATGCTATTCTGAATAGTGTTAATGATCTAACACTAAGGGAATAGTTGTCTTTAGAACTTCTATAATGACAGAAGCACTCGACCGTATTAGAAAAATTCAATCTGATCTTATCATTACGATAATCAAGAAAAATGATTGATACATAAAAGTAGATAGTGTACTTTGTTGAGCATTTTACCACATTCACAGATGTAGAAAAAAAAGATTCACAAGAAATTATTAGCAAATGCCAATTAATTAGATTTTTCCTTACGTAAATAATAAACTGACTCATTTATTGAAGCTAAGTACTAGAGTATTTAAGGGTAAGTAAACTTACTTCTTGAGGGTAAGTGTGAGGGTGTGGGTGTGGATGTGGATGTGGGTGTGGGTGTGGATGTGGGTGTGGGTGTGGGTGTGGGTGTGGGTGTGGGTGGGTGTGTGGGTGTGGGTGTGAGTGTGCGTGTGGGTGTGCGTGTGGGTGTGCGTGTGGGTGTGGGTGTGGGTGTGGGTGTGGGTATGGGTGTGAGCGTTCTCTTCAGTTACAGTCAAACACCCACACTCGCAGCCACACCCACACCCACTAACACCAAAACCCATCGACACCCACCCACACCCACACAGACACCAACACGGACACCTACATCCACCCTCAAACCCGCACCCACACGGACACCGACACGGACACCCACACCCACCCTCAAACCCACACCCACACCCACACCCACACCCACACCCACACCCACACCCACACCCACCCCACACCCTGCTTCTTGCACTATTCGATACGTGACCACTTATCAAATAATAAAATGGTACCTTGCAAGCAGTAATTTCTTTATACCCAATGTTCACTCAGTCATCTGTTTGACTAATGACTTATCACTTTAATAAATTGTTTGCCCAGCATGGTCTCTGTTAAAAACACCTGTTTGAAGAGTGGCGATGGTAGAACGTATAGAAAAAAGAAACTCATATATGGTATAAATGAAATATAGTAAGCCAGCAAAATGAGATGAACGAACCAAGAAGTTTGTTCATAAGTGCAAGCATCATGAAACAGAATGATCAATTGAGGTAGTTGCGTTATGAAACATATGATTGGGCCGAACAGAAGACCTTGCCGTTCGCGTGCTTGTTTTACTAAAGTTCTATGCACTGGAAGGTGTTGGCTGATTGCTTTTGACCGACTAATGAAAACTATAATGATCAAACCACTTAAAAGGTTAATGATAAATGGAACGATTTGATGTACTAGTGATATGTACTGAGCAAAGTTTTCTTGATGCGTACCAATCTCACTTACACACCACGAATAAAGTTTATCAGGATGGTTAACTAATTTATGTTGATCGATATGTATATAGATCGAGCCAAATACCACAGCAGTTATGAGTGCAGTAAAAATGTAGGCCAACTTTGGTGCGCGCAACGTAGAAAATCGTGCAGGCAAAGTAACTAGTAATGCTCTGTCCACTGTGACAAACGCTATTAGCCAAAGATTTATATAGTTAAGCGAAGCCATGAGATAAGGTAGACTCTTGCATAATCCAATATTTAGCGATTGTCTAATGATGATTAAACGTGAATGATAGAGATAAGCAACGCGACTACATAAGAGAACGAGCACTAGTTGACTGGTAAATGCATTGACCAGAAGATAGAATCCACTACCTGTCTGACGAGATTTTGGTTTTACGAATGTGACAATACTGAAAACATTGAAAATTGTACCGAAGAATACGAAGATAATCGGTCCAATGAAGTGATAGCGATTCCATTTCGCTTTTTCCATAAGATATTCCAACGAGATTATATAACGACTTGGAGAATATTGGCAAAGCTTGCCCGATACACATTTAGGGCATACGCAAACAAAGTCACTTTTATTCTGAGACTCACCTTGAATGCAGTAACCTTGATTGAGACAAAATGTGCAGGCAATATTTCGTCGAAGGTACGACACACATTCGCTTCTGTTTGGCGTCATCATACTGCAATAGCACAGATAACTCTCCGACAAGAAACATGAATAATTCACTGGTTGCTGACAAAAGCTGTGAAAAAGTTTCACAGAACGATGCTCCGTTTCATCCAATAACCGACACCGTTGAGGTTGAATATCCAGGTCGATTGTAAAGTTTCGCAGAACATTTGAACAATTTATGTAGAGCAGATGAATATCGATATCAACTGATTTTATGTGTGGCTGAAATGTAAACATTAAACCTATTTCAGGTATATCGGCTGCTCTATAGTGCGTGTCATGTGTTTTCATTACTCTTGTGATTGGAAAATTGGTTGATGCGTGAACGAGAATATGTTGTCGTAAGCGTGGATAATTCGAAGTCATTTTAAGCAGTTGAAGAAGAAAAGGCCACTCGTTTGGTTTATTTTGATGCATAACAATTAC
This sequence comes from Rotaria sp. Silwood2, assembly GCA_905329745.1. Lineage (NCBI taxonomy): Eukaryota > Metazoa > Rotifera > Eurotatoria > Philodinida > Philodinidae > Rotaria > Rotaria sp. Silwood2. The sequence goes on along the minus strand of CAJNSZ010000759.1, from coordinate 15,990 downwards.
TGTTGCTAGCTTGTCACAGTTCAAGCCGTTACAAAGACATTTATAACTGTTAGGAGGTTGAGTGGAGAGAGCATAGCATGTTTCATTTAATGAGCAAGGATGTGACTTCTCACACACAGTATTACGAACAAAACAATGAGGCTCAAGATACCCATATGGGCATACACAAACATTTCGATCTCGTGCAAGGGAATGGAAAGCACATTTTATGTCATTAATTCTCTTCTCACAAAAAAAACCTTGCCAACCTCGTTGGCATAAACATAAATGTTGTCCATTATTTGTATTATAACATGTTCCATTATTTTGACAGTGATTATACGAACACAACCAGGGTAGACTACGATCCGAAAATCGCAATATTTTGGCTAGACGAAAAACAGGTAGAAAACTAAATGGACTAATTGGATATTCCCATGCCGTTAGTATATTAGTTGAATGATAGGCTTCGAAACGAACTGAATATATTCCCTGCGGTCTAGGACGAGGATATTGCAAGTAGATAGTGTGTTTAGATGGAAAATCTTTGTCAATATCGACAAACATTTGATGATCAAGAATTGTTTGGTTATCGTGTACAAGTAAAACCAGCACATGTATGACTAGTGGAAGATCGAAACGATGATATCGATCGAAGCGAACACGAACAGTTATGCGTCGACTGTTAAATTGGCAACGGGTGCCATAAAAACTCGGAGGACAAAAGCAATAATATGCTTTACGACTTTCATCCGTCAGATAGAAACCTCTGTTACATACTCCATGCGGACGAAACTTTGAACTTTTTCTATTGCCAGGAATCATTAGTGATGTTTTAGTAGTACTAGTTGTCAATTGAGTACTCAAATGGCTATAGCAAAACGTCTCATAATTTGATGGACGTCGACGTTTACTTAAGCGGTAAATCATTGACGCAGTTCTCGCATTGGGATACCAAAACCAAGAAGTCTCATTTGAACAAGTGCAATTCGATTTGGCATTACATCGACCATTTTCACATGAATTTGTATCTGAACATGCCAATTGTTCTTTAATACACTGTTCATATTGGCAGAAGCAAATATATTCATCTGTACGATCCGAACAATCAAATACACCATTACATAAAGTTGTATAGTTAAGACATTTCGTTTGATTATCACATAAAAATCGATTGCCAAGCATTGTGTGATCTGAACAAGAGAATACGTTACGTTCATCTTGGCCACCTAAACAGTCAATTTTACCATCACCAACATTGGTATATGATATACAAGGACGGTTTAATATGCGATCCTGCAGATATTGTGACGTTATACAAAAATGTTCATTTGACTTGTGACAAACGAATTCTGAAGGCCATTCTTGTGATCGTCTAGGACAGTTCAATTCGTCTTCGCCATCATCGCAATCAAATTCTCCGTCACATAAATATGTTCTTTTGATACATTGACTTGTCCTGTTGCACTGGTAAGTTCCACGTGCACAAACCCATTTAGAGCAATCTCGTTCATCTCGACCATCCATCGTATCCCAAACTGTATCGCAATAAAGATGAAAAGATAGCCGAACATCTTTTATTCTATTCTCAATGATTCCATCACCTCGAAATACCCAGCAAGCAAAACTATCATCAACCCTACAGTCCAAAGAAGACCAACTTAGTTCACTTGAGATTTCATCACTACCATCTGTACATTCGTTCACTTCATTGCCCAATTGTTGAAAGCTTATATACTGAACTGGCGATGATCCTGTCTGACAACGATATCGAAATGGTTCGGTCATCGTGTAAACACTATTCTTTTCGTCCTCAGCATAAAGACAATCTGCGTAGCCATCGTTGACACGACGTAGTGAGATACAATCTGACGTATTCGGACAAGTAAAAACTATTGATGATGGCAGTTGTCCATATGTATTCGATTGAAATAAAGTAACACTGCAAGATTTTAAAGGTAGACGAGTACTGACTACGTTTTCTTGTTCCAATGACAGTTTTGTACGGGTGGAACATAAGTATAACTCAAAACGAATCATTCTTCTGTACTTTGACATATACTTTAGAGATTTAAAATTATTTATAGGCTGTTTTAATTGACTATACAATAGGCGCATAGAGCTTTTTAAAACGTATTTGATTGTATCTCCGATGAATCTTTTGCGAACGTAAGTCTGTTGGATTTTTCTCTTAAAGTGATTTTCTATTCCGGAGGATGAGCGAAAGAACTTCATATTTGAGATATCTATACGAGAGATTTCTCTATCTTGGCCTATGAGCATGTTTCCTTCGTATTATACTAGACTAACTACTTGTAGGATGCAGAGAAACGATAAAGAATGATGTAAAACAATACAGTTGCAGAGTATGTTTTTTGGATAGCCCAGAATGACTTCCCTAAAGAAGTGAGTGTACATGAAACAATCGATTTAGGCTAAGAGATAAATTTTTGATCGAATACAAAATACGCTGTGTGTTAAACATAATCCACGAATAAACATTCTATGTTTCATAGCATCTCGTTCGCCAAATTGCAGAACACCACATTGTTTGTTTCCTTATTTTCACAAAATTTTGAACCTAACTGTTATGCCAGTAGAGACATTTCCGAGATAAGAAGAGCCCCTCGATTCTGTTATTGCATTGGATAAGTACATTCTTTGTTTATCTTTTTCTGAGTGAATTGCTTTTTCTTTCTGCGAATAGATTATTTGAAATAAAGGTGGAAAAAGAAAAGGCCTAAAATATTTTGATATACTACCTCGGAAACAACACAGAGCCCTCAGCCACCACATACGTTTCGCGTATGAGAAGTAGATGGGGTATCCGAAATGTTTCTCTTTCCTTAGAAAACGAAAGAAAAGAGATAATAAAAGCTGCTTTCCAGTATGGAAATAATACAGCTGCTTGAAAGAAATCGTAACGTGAATGAATTACCACGTGATTTAGGAAAGATGAGTCCCCGTATGACTGCAAATGAACCCTTAAATCGGATAACAGTAATCTAGGATTATGGGTATTACCACAGCTTACACGAGACTATTAGAGTGTACCCGGGATCCCAATGGATTATTGAAAACTGGAGTCTTATCACATCAGCCGTACCTCCATCTCACGCTCAAAGCAGAAAAGACAGGCTTCAGTTCTTTGCGAAAGAGCGTATCTTTTGTTTCATTCCGTCGTCATATCACAATGTTACTATCTCGCTTACAAGACTAATAAAATTAATCTGTTCAGAAAGACAAATGAAACAAGTCGAATCCTACAGTATGCTTTCCTTTATTGCTGAATAAAGCGAATTCACTCATGAATGAAATAGTTCTAATATGAAAGTGAAGTTAATACTTTATGACTGATATATGATGCAGCTCGTAAACATTTGTCTTCTCCGACAGTAGTAACTTCATGGATTATTTAATTGTGTATGAAAGTTTTCTGATGAGTTTAGGCAATAAAAAAGATCCTTTTGCTCACAGAAGACAACTCCAGAAACGTTCACATCTTTCAAATAGGCCATAATATACTTGTCTATAAAATGCTATCCCTTCAGATGACTAACTTTTCAAATTTGGCTTGTTTTACTGCTTCATGACAAAATAATTGAGATATTGGAAAAAATGGATACGAAGTAAGTGTTTCGAAGTAATTGTAGTCCATGCAATTATCTTTCTGAAGTGTCATCCAGATTCCATGACAAACCATCGAACCACTGAAACAGACAAGATCCGGTCGTTTTAACATTTGTTTTGTAAAATTTTGCTGACTTGTATAAAAGTCGATTATTCGAGACTTTTTATAGAACATTTTGAATACTGGAGAAAACACAGGCCGTTCAGGATATTCAATAGTTTCTAAACAACGATCCTTAATATTGTTTATAGCCATTTTGCGCATTTTACTCAGTTGTTGTTCTCCAGTTGTGAGTAACAGATACCGAAGACTTATCAAACAACTTGATGTATTTGTCAGTTGAGGTATTTGAAGACTTGTTGACGAACAGACAGCATTTGCTATCAATCGATTGGTTATCACGAAGTCGGGTGTCTCGCAGAAGTAAGTTGCATCACGCCAATTTTCGCAAGACACGTGATGATGATCAATGATAGAAGACCATTTTATGCATTGTCCGTCACCACATGAAAATTCATCCTTCCGACAAAGACGTTCATCACATTCCATTGTCGACATTTTCGGACACCTATTGTACACTTGGTAGATATCACTCAATTCTTGTTCATCACTCAAATCCATACAATCGAGCACAGCATCAAATAAGAACTCCTTTGGAATACACATTCCATTTCGACATTGGAATTCATCCGTGTTGCATTTGTTGAATTCTAACAAATGGCAATTGAGTTCATCAGCTGCATTTTGACAATTAACAATACCATCACAAATTTGTCGCCATTCCAAATTAAGACTACTTGTATTACATGATATTTCATCGACAAAAGATGCCGGTAATTCTGATTCNTGGATCTCATTGTTACCGTTTAATTGCATTTGTATCACTTGAGAAATACTTACAGTTTCCTTTGTTAGTTTATATTCACATTTTGTGCCGATTCGACTTGCAAAACATTGACAGATGGCTGTGTTGTCATTGGAATCAATAGAAGTGGCATTCAAATAGCTTGCATATTGTTCAATAACGCTAAATGGAATAAGCCAATCGATGAGCTTGTCGGTAGTGACGTGCCTTTGTTTCAATTGAGAAAATGGCCGTAGTTGACCTTGTGCGCATGTCATGGTTATCTTTTGTATAACAATCTGGTCGTCTGCCGAATGACAGAAGTAACGAGAATCGTATAAGAAGCAATCTATGTTCAGTTCGTCATTGGAATAAATTAACCATTCATTGCGTTCGGCTAAAGCAAAAATGGCATAACAACTGAAGATGAATGTAAACGACGTCCACAGAAGTATCATTGCTTTTATCATTTATAACTTAACTAAATTGAGTAAAGTTATGAAAAGAATTAAACGGCTACTTGTAGAGTACTGATGTTGATATACATTGCACTGATTCAACAAGAGAATTGCAAATTCTCTCTCCACAGAACTCAGTAACAGAAGTAATCAAAGACTGCACGTAACTGATAGTCGCTAAAAGGTATTAACACGTAAATGGCAATAACTCACGCATGACTTCAAGTCATTCACAGTCAATAGCACGTAGCTAGTATTTACTGACAGTCACTGGTTTTATGTTGCACCTTTCCTTAAAACAAGCATAACTTTTGTTTCAACAATTCCAGAAAAAAACACTAACNTTAAAAGTAATTCCAATATTTCCAACTCCACTTAATTCTCATATGAAATATGATTATTACTTTAATCTAGAAACTTGGATAATTCTCAGATGTTATCTATTCAAATTTAGTTTATCTTAGCGAGTTTCGAATATAAAACAAGTATTAATTATTAATGATTATTTTTTTTCAACTAAATAGAAATTTTAAATATTTGAACTAATTATTAAGTTCTAAAAGAATTTAGTTATTATTCTATCAGCAAGAACACATAATCTATAGAATTTTGTCATTATTAATTCTGTTTTTGGTACAACATAATTAAAAACTTAGTAGCATAACATATTTGTAGTCTATATAAAGATTTATGAAGCTTATCAAATTCGAAAAAAAATAATCATTAATAATTAATACTTGTTTTATATTCGAAACTCGCTAAGATAAACTAAATTTGAATAGATAACATCTGAGAATTATCCAAGTTTCTAGATTAAAGTAATAATCATATTTCATATGAGAATTAAGTGGAGTTGGAAATATTGGAATTACTTTTAAGAAATTCTCTTAGAAATAATACCTAAAATACGAATAATTATATGAATAAGATAAACTGGATGAATTAGTCAGGAGTTCACATAATAATAATATACTAAACATAAAGTATATACAAAAGCTCTACTTTTTTTTGTTCTTTTCTGTTGCTGTTACTATAAACAAATAATTATTCTCGCATATACATTTAAGTTGCTGCTACATAGAAATAGATAATCATTGTGTTTCTTTTGTGGAGTCATTATAGAGTTCTTCCTCTATTTAAGTCAAGTTTTAATTGCTTTTTTTATTTTCTAAAATTTATCGTTCTTTTCGTATCCGTTTTGATAATACACAATTATTCTTCATATATAACATAGTAATCTGACATTGATTCTTATCGTCACAGTTTTCTTTTTATTTTTGAAAACTTTTGTTTCATTGCCTCAGAATCCTAATAATCAGAAACATATACTTATTCTTTTTTACTTGGTTTTCTTCTTAGTGACCCTGAATTCATCAAGATCTAATTCTAACAAAGCTTGCATTGAATGTTATTCATCCCAATAAAAACAAAAAAAGCACGATCATTATAACTCACTTATAAGTGATAATATCGAAATTCCTGTATCGATATATTAATAATAATTTTTACTTCTTCTTATATCGTATCAAAATGAACAAGATTCTTTCATACAGGTTTATGATAATATATTTTTTTCGTCTCCAGAAGGAAATAAGAATCGACCATAGTCGACGAGACTCAGGTATCAAGACGATCCATAGTATGAGCTCGAGTGAAGTCAGATGACTTTTACCATGTTCCCAAAATCCATTTGAAAGAGTTTGTCCTTTTCAGCCAATGTCGAAGTTAAAATGTTTACATAGAGCTTGTCTTTACAAATTTCAATCGTTTTCGCAGTTAATTTTTGATTATTTCATAATATTCACTTCTCCTCAAATTATGCAACAGACATGTTTTATTTTATTCGTGAGTCAATGGCTATGAGTCATATCAGTGAAAATCAATTTCTTCATCGACAAGCTATAAAAAATCAACTTAATTTCAGCTGGAATGTGAATTCTACATTGACAATATTAGTTTTTCAATCGATAGACCAGAAAAAATGCTAATGAACAGAAAAAGCTTTCCTCTGAACACATTCTACTATTATTGAAAGAAAGAATATGATGTTTATATAAAAGAAACTTGCAAGCTTAGAACAAAGGAAACATTACTATAATATGAGATGCTTGAATTATGTTTCTTAACATTACCAAATTGGGTATGGATATAAATTAACTTGAATTATTGCTAGAACTATACTATTATTAAATTTTTCGAATAAGAGCAATGGTTTATGTTTTTGCATATAGAATGTACTGTAATCCTTTCGTTATTCGAATATTTCAGTTTACTATTTTTGTTACGATCAATTATATGCTATAGATGGATCGTTTCTATACCTAACAGAATATATCTTACATTATTGATTATATTGAATCATAAAGGTCCTCGATATTTAAAGAACATTTCAACTCAACAGTAATTTTTTTATCTGCAGTTACAGTTGCATGTTTATTTATGAAAAATGGATGTTTTCTAAGTTTTTTCCTTAGATTTACCTATTACAGAAAATAAATTGAATCAAAAAATAAAATCCAATAAAGCAACAAAATCATTTCAACAAAAGATCAGTTTTACTCTTAGGATTAAACCTTGAACAGTTTTAGTTAATTGAAAATAAGTGCACGAATACCTATACCATTTTGTTTTCTAGGTGAATAATTTTCTACTAATCAAATCAACTACGAATATTTGTTTCATTACAATTATCAGAAGCATTCAAGATAATCAGTAGTACTATATCATGCCATTATCATGTTTTGTAAAGACAAAACAATCTTTATTTTGTGCAACGTACAAAAAGATAATGAATAGCTTCGTAGTAGTATTTTATGATAATTGAATTCTCATGTCCCGGAGGAAACAGAAGTGGATCAAACTGGACGACATTGCAAAGTCAAGAAGAACCGTAGCACAAGTTCAAGTGAATATGAATAATCGTAGTTGATGTCCGAAATTATCTTATTGAATTAAAATCTTCAGTGTGGTACTGCGCTTATGAATTACAACATGCACTGGATAAAGACAAAAAACATATTGTGACAACAAGCATAGGCCGATTTCTGTCAATACAAATTTGCCAAAGCAACACTTTTCATGTACGTAGCAAAAATAAACTTATATTGTACTATCAGATGCAGCATGTGTACTCATGGTACCTTCTTATACGCCAGTGACATGAACTTCTTGTCTCAATATTCAAGCGAATTACATGCGATGTTGATAAATTCATCTTTTATTAATGAAAGTTTTATTTTACAAATGTTTGAGTCTAGCAGGTTTAGAAAATGATCATTAATCAGTACAATACACAATTCTCGCAACTTCAACATTATCCTTCCAAACATCATATAAGACGTAGTTTGAACACCATGTCTTATTATAGAATTTCATTTGTAACTGATCTGAATAAATGACAAATATATTCTCACAATTATTTTCCAAATGTTTCTATCTAAAAGACTTGGATTCACGGCAGATCAATGGACTATAAATCAAAAGTGTGTAGACATTTCATTTTGTTTCAAATACTCTAGATTTCATCATACATATTTCTCTGAGTTTTGAACTGAAAAGAAGATTTATAGCATAGTAAAATACATTTCTCCATCAATGATGTGATCGAAAGCAAAATGATTTCACCTGTGGGGTGGGTGTGGGCGTGGATGTGGCTGTGGGTGTGGGTGGAGTGTGGGTTTGAGTCTGAGTCTTGATCTGGGTGTAGGTGGGTGGATGTGCGTGTGGCTGGATGTAGGTATGGGTTGCGGTGAGGGTGTGTTTGAATGTGGGTGGATGGGTGCGGATGTGTGGGTTTGGATGTGGGTGTGGGTGTGTGTTTGGACGTGGGTATGGGTGCAATTTTTGTTTTAGCCAACACCCATATCTATACCCACCCACCCTCACATCCACATACCCACCCACACACCCACATCCACACTCACATCCACATACCCACCCACACACTCGCATCCACATACTCACCCACACACCCACGCCCACACCCACACCCACACCCACATCCACACCATTACGACAGAAAGAGAACAAGGTTCAATCATACATAGATAAGCGTAAAAGTAATGCGATTATGAACACCACGTACCATTGATTGTACAAGAACACACAGAGAAAGAAAAGATATCACATAAGATAATATGCCTATTGACACACTAATGACTTATTACTTCAGTAAATTGTTTGCCCAGGGTCGTCTCTGTTAAAAATACCTGTTTGAAGAGTGGCGAGGGTAGAACATAAAGAAAAAAGAGACTCATATGTGGTATAAATGAAATATAGTAAGTGAGCAACATGAAATGAACGAACCAAGAAGTTCGTTCATAAGTGCAAGCATCATGAAACAGAAGGATTAATTGAGGTAGTTGCGTTATGAAACATATGATGGGGGCCAAGCAGAAGACCTTGTCGTTCGCGTGCTTGTTTTGCTAAAGTTCTATGCACTGGAAGGTGTTGACTGATTGCTTTTGACCGACTAATGAATACTATAATGATCAAACCGCTTAAAAGGTTAATGATAAATGGAACGATTTGATGCACTAGTGATATGTACTGAGCAAAGTTTTCTTGATTCGTACCAATCTCACTGACACACCACGAATAAAGTTCATCAGGATGGTTAACTAATTTATATTGATCGATATGTATATAGATCGAGCCAAATACCACAACAGTTATGAGTGCAGTAAAAATGTAGGCCAACTTGGGTGCGCGCAACGTAGAAAATTGTGCAGGCAATGTAACTAGTAATGCTCTGTCCACTGTGACAAACCCCATCAGCCAAAGACTTATATAGTTAAGCGAAGACATGAAATATGGTAGACTCTTGCATAATCCAATATTTAGCGATTGTCTAATGATAATTAGACGTGAAAGATACAGATAAGCAACGCGACTACATAAGAGAACGAGAACTAGTTGACTGGTAAATGCATTGACAAGAAGATAGAATCCACTACCTGTCTGACGAGATTTTGTTTTTACGAATGTGACAATACTGAAACCATTGAACATTGTACCGAAGAATACGAAGATAATCGGTCCAATGAAGTGATAACGGTCCCATTTTGCTTTTTCCATAAGATATTCCAAGGAGATTATAAAACGACTTGGAGAATATTGACAAAGCTTGCCTGATACACATTTAGGGCATACACAAACAAAGTCACTTTTATTCTGGGACTCACCTTGAATACAGTAGCCTTGATTAAGACAAAGTGTGCAGGCAATATTCCGTCGAAGATACGACACACATTCGCTTCTGTTTGGTGTCATCTTACTGCAATAGCATAGATAACTCTCCGATAAGAAACATGAATAATTCACTGGTTGCTGACAAAAGCTGTGAAAAAGTTTCACAGAACGATGCTCTGTTTCATTCAATAACCAGCACCGTTGAGGTTGAATGTCAAGATCGATTGTAAAGTTTCGCAGAACATTTGAACAATTTATGTAGAGCAGATGAATGCCGATATCAACTGATTTTATGCGTGGTTGAAATGTAAACATTAAACCTATTTCAGGTATATCGGCTTTTCTATAGTGCGTGTCATGTGTTTTCATTATTCTTGTGATTGGAAAATTGGTTGATGCGTGAACGAGAATATGTTGTCGTAAGCGTGGGTAATTTGAAGTCATTTTAAGCAGTTGAAGAAGAAAAGGCCACTCATTTGGTTTACTTTGATGCATAACAATTACTGTTGCTTGCAAGTCACAGTTCAAGCCGTTGCACAGACATTCATAACTATTAGGAGGTCGAGTAGAGAGAGCATAGCATGTTTCATTTAAAGAGCAAGGATGTAACTTCTCACACACAGTATTACGAACAAAACAATGAGGCTCAAGATACCCATATGGGCATACACAAACATTTCGATCTCGTGCAAGAGAATGGAAAGCACACTTTATGTCATTAATTCTCTTCTCACAAAAAATACCTTGCCAACCTCGTTGGCATATACATAAATGTTGTCCATTATTTGTATTATAACATGTTCCATTATTTTGACAATAATTATACGAACATAACCAGGGTAGATTACGATCTGGAAATCGCAATATTTTGGCAAGACGAAAAACAGGTAGAAAACTGAATGGAGTAATTGGATATTCCCATGCCGTTAGTATATTAGTTGAATGATAGGCTTCGAAACGAACTGAATATATTCCCTGCAGCCTAGGACGAGGATATTGCAAGTAGATAGTGTGTTTAGATGGAAAATCTTTGCCAATATCGAAAAACATTTGATGATCAATAATTGTTTGGTTATTGTATACAAGTAAAACCAGCACATGCATGACCAGTGGAAGATCGAAACTTTGGCATCGATCGAAGCGAACACGAACAGTTATGCGTCGGCTGTTAAATTGGCAATGAGTGCCATAAAAACTCGGAGGACAAAAGCAATAATATGCTTTACGACTTTCATCGGTCAGATAGAAACCTCGGTTACATACTCCATGCGGACGAGACTTTCCACTTTTTCTATTGCCAAGAATCATTAGTGATGTTTTAGTAGTACTAGTTGTCAATTGAGTACTCAAATGGCTAGAGCAAAACGTCTCATAATTCGATGGACGTCGACGTTTACTTAAGCGGTATATCATTGATGCAGTTCTCGCATTGGAACACCAAAACCAAAGCGTCTCATTTGAACATGTGCAGTTCGTTTTGGCATTACATCGACCATATTCACATGAATTTGTATCTAAACAAGCCAGTTGTTCTTTAACACACTGTTCATATTGGCAGAAACAAATATATTCATCTGTACGATCCAAACAATCAAATATGCCATTACATAAAGTTGTATAGTTAAGACATTTCGTTTAATTATCACATAAAAATCGATTGCCAAGCATTGTATGATCTGAACAAGAGAATACGTTACGTTCATCTTGGCCACCTAAACAGTCAATTTTACCATCACCAACATTGGTGTATGATGTACAAGGACGGTTTAGTATGCGATCCTGTAGATATTGTGATGTTATACAAAGATGTTCATTTGATTTGTTACAAACGAATTCTAAAGGCCATTCTTGTGATCGTCTAGGACAGTTCAATTCGTCTTCGCCATCATCACAATCAAATTCTCCGTCACATAAATATGTTCTTTTGATACATTGACTTGTCCTGTTGCACTGATAAGTTCCATGTGCACAAACCCATTTAGAGCAATTTCGTTCATCTCGACCATCCATCGTATCCCAAACTGTATCGCAATAAAGATGAAAAGGTAGTCGAACATCTTTTATTCTATTCTCAATGATTCCATCACCTCGAAATACCCAGCAAGCATAATTATCATCAACCCTACAATCCAAAGAAGACCAACTCAGTTCACTTGAGATTTCATCACTACCATCTGCACATTCGTTCACTCCATTGCCCAATTGTTGAAAGCTTACATACTGAACTGGCGATGATCCTGTCTGACAACGATATCGAAATGGTTCGATCATCGTGTAAGCACTATTCTTTTCGTCCTCAGCATAAAGGCAATCTTTGTAGCCATCGTTGACACGACGTAGTGAGATATAATCTGACGTATTCGGACAAGTAAAAACCATTGATAATGGTAGTTGTCCATATGTATTCGATTGGAATAGAGTAACACTGCAACATTTTAAAGGTAGACGAGTACTGACTGGGTTTTCTTGTTCCAATGACTGTTTTGTACGAGTGAAACATTAGTATTACTCAAAATGAATCATTCTTCTGTACTTCGACGTATACTTTAGAGATTTAAAATTATTTATAGGCTGTTTTAATTGAATATACAATAGGTGCATAGAATTTTTTAAACCGTATTTGATTATATCTCCGAAAAGTCTTTTGCGAACGTAAGTCTGTTGCATTTTTCTCTTAAATTGATTCTCTATTCCGGAGGATGGACGAAAGAACTTCATATATGAGATGTCTATACGAGAGATTTCTCTATCTTGGTCTATGGACACGTTTCCTTCGTATTATACTAGACTAACTACTTTAAGGATGCAGAGAAACGATAAAGAATTATGTACAACAATACAGTTGTAGAGTATATTTTTTGGATAGTACAGAATGACTTCCCTAAAGAAATGAGTGTACATGAAACAATCGGTTTAGGCTAAGAGGTAAATTTTTCATCAAATATTAAATACGCCGTCTGTTAAGCATAATCCACGAATAATCATTCTATGTTTCATAGCTTCTCATTCGTCAAATTGCAGAACACCACGTTGTTTGTTTTCTTATTTTCACAAAATTTGAACCAACTGTTATGTCAGTACAGACATTTTCGAGATAAGAAGACTTCCTCGATTCTGTTATTGCATTGGATAAGTACATTCTTTATTCATCTTTTTCTGAGTGAATTGCTTTTTCTTTCTGGGAATAAATTATTTGAAACAAAGGTTGAAAAAGAAAAGGTCTAAAATATTTGATACACTACGTAGGAAACAACATAGAGCTCACAACCACTATATGCGTTTCTCGTGTGAGAAGTAGATGTGATATCCGAAGTGTTTCTCTTTACTTAGAAGACGAAAAAAAAAGAGATCATAAAAGCTGCTTTCCAATATAGGAATAATACAGCTACTTGAAAGAAATCGCAACATGAATGAGTTACCACGTGATTTAGGAAAGATGACTCCCCGTATGATTGCAAATGAACCCTTAAATCATATAGTGGTTACCTGGGATTATGGGGATTACCACAGCTTACGAGATATTATCAGAGTATACCCAATATTCCAATGGATTATTAAAAACTGGAGTGTTATAACATCAACTGTACCCTATCCTCATGCTCAAAGCAGAAAGGACAGGCTTCATTTCTTTGCAAAAGAGAGTATCTGTTATTCCATTGTGTCGTCATACCACAATGTTGCTATCTCGGTTATAAGACTAATAAAATTAATCTGTTCAGAAAGACAGGAAACAAGTCGAACCCTATAACATGCTTTCCTTTATTGCCATATAAAGTGAATTCATTCGCGAATGAAATAATTCTAATATGAAGGTGAAGTTAATACTTTATGACTGATAAATGATGCAGCTAGTAGGCATTTGTCTTCTCCGACAGTAGTAACTTCATGGATTATTTAATTGTGTATGAAAGTTTTCTGATGAGTTTGGGCAATAAAAAAGATCCTTTTGCTCACAGAAGACAAGTCTAGAAACGTTAACATCTTTCAAATCAGTCACAATACACTTGTCTGTAAAATTTTATCTCTTCAGATGACTAACTTTTCAAATTTGGCTTGTTTTACTGCTTCATGACAGAATAATTGAGATATTGGGAAGAATGGATACGAAGTAAGTGTTCGAAAGTAATTGTAGTTCATACAATGATCTTTCTGGAGTGCCATCCAGATCCCATGGCAAACCATCGAACCACTGAAACAGACAAGATCCGGTCGTTTTAACATTTGTTTTGTAAAATTTTGCTGACTTCTATAAAAGTCGATGATTCGAGACCTTTTATAGAACATTTTGAATACTGGAGAAAACACAGACTGTTCAGGATATTCAATAGTTTCTAAACAACGATCCTTAATATTGTTTATAGCCATTTTACGCATTTTACTCAGTTGTTGTTCTCCAGTTGTGAGGAGCAAATACCGAAGACTTATCAAACAGCTTGATGTATTTGTCAATTGAGGTATTTGAAGACTTGTTGGCGAACAGATAGCATTTGCTATCAAATGATTAGTTATTACAAAGTCGGGTGTCTCGCAGAAGTAAGTTGCATCACGCCAATTTTCACAAGAGACCTGATGATCAATGAGAGAAGACCATTTTACGCATTGCCCGTCACCACATGAAAATTCATCCTTCCGACAAAGACGTTCATCACATTCCACTGTCGACATTTTCGGACACCTATTGTACACTTGATAGATATCACTCAATTCTTGTTCATCACTCAAATCCATACAATCGGGCACCGCATCAAATAAGAACTCCTTTGGAATACACATTCCATTTCGACATTGGAATTCATCCGTGTTGCATTTGTTGAATTCTAACAAATGGCAATCGAGTTCATCAGCTGCATTTTGACAATTGACAATGCCATCACAAATTTGTCGCCATTCCAAATTAAGAGTACTTGTATTACATGATATTTCATTGACAAAAGATGCTGGTAATTCTGATTCTTTTTGGATCTCATTGTTACCGTTTAATTGCATTTGTATCACTTGAGAAATACTTACAGTTTCCTTTGTCAGTTTATATTCACATTTCGTGCCGATTCGACTTGGAAAACATTGACAAATGGTTGTGTTGTCATTGGAATCAATAGAAGTGGAAATCAAATAGCTTGCATATCGTTCAATAACGCTAAATGGAATAAGCCAATCGATGAGTTTGTCCGTAGTGACGTTCCTTTGTTTCAATTGAGAAAATGGTCGTAGTTGACCTTTTGTGCATGTCATTTTTGTCTTTTGTATAACAATCTGATCGTCTGCCGAATAACAGAAGTAACGAGAATCGTATAAGAAGCAATCTGTGTTCAGTTCATCATTGGAATAAATTAACCATTCATTGCGTTCAGCTAAAGCAAAAATGTCATAACAACTGAAGATGAATGTAAACGACGTCCACAGAAGTATCATTCCTTTTATCATTTATGACTAAACCAAGTTGAATAAATTTATGAATAGAATTAAACGACTGCTTGTAGAGTACTGATGTTGATACACATTGTATTGATTTAACAAGAGAATTGCAAATTCTCTCTCCACAGAGCTCAGTAACAAAAGTAATCAAAGACTGCACCTAACTGACAGTTGCTAAAAGGCGTTAACACGTAAATGGCAATGGCTGATGCAAAACTTCAAGTCATTCACAGTCAATAGCACGTAGCTTATATTTACTAACAGTCACTTGTTTTTTTGTTGCAGCTTTCCTTAAAACAAGCATGACTTTTGTTTCAACAATTATAGAAAAAAAAACAGTAATTTTTGTCGCATTTGTTTTGCATGGAGGGTGTGGGTGTGTGGGTGTGGGTGTGGGTGAGTGTGGGTGTGGGTGTGGGTGGGGGGGGGTGTGGGGGTGTGTGGGGGGTGGATGGGGGGGGGGGGGGTGGTGG